>JAWQEG010006994.1:0-48515 GCA_033782935.1 Petrolisthes cinctipes
CCTTCAGTAATAACACAATACATCACAAACTTCCTGACGAGGCCAACTAACGAAGGACCTGAAGAACAACAACAACAACAACAAGATGAGGAGGTGAGGTGGAGAAGGAGGAGGTGACATGAAAAAGGAGGGGAGGTGGAGATGGTGAAAAGATGGGGAGGAGGAGGAGGAGGAGGAGGAAGGAAGGGAGGTGGAGGAGAAGGAGAATGGAAGGGAGGTGGAGGGGAAGGATATGGAGGTTTAGATGGTGGGAAGATGGGAAGGAGGAGGAGGAAAAAAGGTGGAGGGGACATGAAGAAGGAGGGGAGGTGGAGATGGTGGGAAGATGTGGAAGAGGAGGAGGGGGAAGGGAGGTGGAGAGGAAGGAGATGGATAAGGAGGATGGAAGGGAGGTGGGGAAAATGGAAAGGATGAAAAAGGAAGGTGGAAAGGAAGGATATGGAGAAGGAGGATGGAAAGGAGGTGGGAAGATGGAAAGGATGAAAAAGGAAGGTGGAAAGGAAGGAGACAGAGAAGGTGGAGAGATGGAGGAGTTGAGACAGAGGGACTAGAGGAGGAGGAGGAGGAGGAGGAGGGTAGGAAATTAAGGAAAGGAGAAAGTTGTGGGATAAGTTGTGTCGTTTACAGAAGGGTTTGTGTTGTGTGTATGTATGTCTGCAGGGAGAAGGAAACAGTGAGGGGAGGGGTGCATGGAGAGGAAGGGTGAAGGGGGGGGAGAAGGAATAGACCCAGGATCGAGCAGAGTTGAATAATATATACATACATACATACATACATACATCTTCAGGGCTTATGTATATCTGAAATTCAAGTCAAGAGCTGCCCCCATAAATAAATTCTTGGGTGCCGAAGATGATTAATTAGGGATGAATATATGGGGCTTATAATTATATGAATGAAATTATGGATTGTGGTGGGAATGTGATGAACAATTAGAATTTCTCTCTCTCTCTCTCTCTCTCTCTCTCTCTCTCTCTCTCTCTCTCTCTCTCTCTCTCTCTCTCTCTCCTCTCTCTCTCTCTCTCTCTCTCTCTCTCTCTCTCTCTCTCTCTCTCTCTCTCTCTCTCTCTCTCTCTCTCTTCGTCTAACCATTTCTAAATTTACTCTCTCTCTCTCTCTCTCTCTCTCTCTCTCTCTCTCTCTCTCTCTCTCTCTCTCTCTCTCTCTCTCTCTCTCTCTCTCTCTCTCTCTCTCTCTCTCTCTCTCTCTCTCTCTCTCTCTCTCTCTCTCTCTCTCTCTCTCTCTCTGTGTGTGTGCGTGTGTGTGTGTGTGTGTGTGTGTGAAAATGGACACTGTTGGGTACATACGGTAATCGAGTGATATGACAACAATTGCTTTAAAATTTTTGCCAAGGAGGAAAAAATGGGCTTGAGATGCAAAAAAAAAAAATGCTTATACTGATATGCATTTGGTGGACGGAAAAAAAAAACTAAAGAAACATACCTTAAAAAAAAATAGGTGCTCCAAAATTTGTGGTTTCAGTCATTGAGGATTTCATTTAAAGTTTCCCCGATACAAAAAAAAAAAAAAAAGAGAGAAGAAGGAAAGTGAGACAAGAAGGAAAGCGTGGGTAGTGTCTGTTTGTTTGCTGGTTTTCCGAACGTCGAGGTAGGAAAACAGGAAGACATTTTTTTTATGCTTGTGTTTCCAGTTTAGCAGGACAGTCAGTCACTTTATTTACATATACGTTTCCATAGGGGATGTCCAGCATTAACTATCGACTACACAACACAACACAATATAGCGTAACACAATGTAATGCAATGGAATAATCAACACAACACAACACAACACTGTTCAATATAACACAGCACAACACAACACGATATTGCAACTCAATTCAACAAAACACAACATAACACAATACTTTACAAACTCAAGAAAACACAACACAATACTTTACAACGCAAGAAAACACAACACAACACAACACTTTACAACGCAAGAAAACAAAAACACAACACAGCACTTTACAACGCAAGAAAACACAACACAACACAACACAACACTTTACAACGCAAGAAAACAAAAACAAAACTCACGCACTCCTTCAAGTGCTGCTGGCCTGGAAGAACTTATAAAGGCAGTTTCCTTTGGCTTGTCCACGAGTTTAAGAAAGAGAGAGAGAGAGAGAGAGAGAGAGAGAGAGAGAGAGAGAGAGAGAGAGAGAGAGAGAGAGAGAGAGAGAGAGAGAGAGAGAGAGAGAGAGAGAGAGAGAGAGAGAGAGAGGAGACTGACTAACAGAATCAGCCTTGGTATGGCATTTAAGAAAAGAACCTCTTTTTGATAAATTGGAAGGCTTCTGAATCCTCCAAACTATCCCACTAAACACAATATATTATCTCAGTGTTACGAAAAAGGGGATTAATTGTTTCGGGACGTAATTTGGAGGATTTGGGAAGATTTTACCAAGACCAGGATATACCCTAAAGACAGACACATCATAATTATTATCCAAGGCTAATTGGTTGACTAGTATTATGGACTATGTATGATGGGGAAGAAAAAAGGGTGAACAGCTGGGGACGTCAGAGTTTGTAAAGTAATACCGAAAGGGCCCGTGTCCCCCTCCCTCATCCCTGTCTCTGAAATTGTAGTGTACAGAACCTTAGAGTTACACACGCACATCACTCTTTATCTTTTCATTTCACTTTCGTACTGTAATGCGGTGGACTGGTGTGTGTGTGTGAGAGAGAGAGAGAGAGAGAGAGAGAGAGAGAGAGAGAGAGAGAGCGAGAACATCAAGGAAGGATAACGAAACCTTTCACTAGAGAGAGAGAGAGAGAGAGAGAGAGAGAGAGAGAGAGAGAGAGGAGAGAGAGAGAGAGAGAGAGAGAGAGAGAACATCAAGGAAGGATAACGAAACTTTTCACTAGGTTTATAATATAGTTCCCCTGTTTATTTACTAAGGTGGTATATTTCTAGGTATAGTTTGGGAGAATCAGTAACCCTAGAATTCGACCACAAGAGATTGCCAGTTAAAATTACATTACTACGTCAAAACCCAATGGAATATGAATTAAACAACAAGTGTCAAATCACACACACACACACACACACACTAAAACACACACACACTAAAACACACACACACACTAAAACACACACACACTAAAACACACACACACACACACTAAAACACACACACACACACACACACACACGTCAACTATTAGACTACTCCTTTTTCCTATACTAAGCCTTTTCCTGACATAGCTAGCTTAGGTGGAATCGGTACTTCACATTAAAACCATCCACAACACACTACTCCTTGAATCACCACCACCACCACTACCACCACCAAGGGAAGAGAAGAAGTAGTAGTAGAAGTAGCAGACCTCAAAGCGAAAGAACTCTCTTGGAAGGATGGAAAAAAGGAAATGTGTCAGAGGTTTGATGTAATCTCTCTTGCCCCACACTGCTCTCCTGCCTCTCCTGTCAACGAGTGCATTTGTAAAACACTCTGCATGATCGTATCGCTTGCTTGCTTGCTTGCTTGCTTGCTTGCTTGCTTGTTTGTTTTAAAGTCCACGTGTAAGTAAGTCTTCCCAATGCAAATGTTGTTCTTCTCGGTACTGGACTATTTTTATATAGGCCTGAATTCAGATGGGGAGTAAATGTGTTAGTTATAGTTATTATCTTACACAATGGATTATAGAATTTGTCGTTTCTCTCAGACTTATTCTGATTTTATTTTGTTTATTTATATATTTATTTATTGTTATTGTTATTATTATTATTATTGTTATTATTATTATTATTATTATTATTATTAATATTATTACTGTTATTATTATTATTGTTATTGTATTATTATTATTATTACTTTTATTATTATTATTATGTGGTTGATAAGTCAGTGTTGTTGGTACGTTACTAAAAGACCTCACGTCACTCACACTTGTCATCCATCACCACCATAATCACCACCATCACCATCACCACCATCATCACCACCACCATCACCACCATCACCACCACCGTCACCACCATCACCACCATCACCATCACCACTATCACCACCACCACCACCACCATCATCACCATCACCATCACCTCCACCACCATCACCACCATCACCATCACCACCATCACCACCACCACCACCATTCCTCTCACTGAATTTTTTTTATTTTATCCTGTCACTGATCCAAGAGTTTTACCGCTCATCATTACCTTTTTTTTTCTTCTTGTGAACTCTTTTGGAACGCTGTCAAAGGTTCAGTCAGTATCCATATGGTCCTACCCTTTAGCCTAAATATTTCCACTCTCCCATCATATAAACACTAATGGCATCACACACACACACACACACACACACACTACACACACACACAAACACTACACACACAAACAAACACATACACACACAAACATTACACACACACACACAAACACTACACACATACACATACACACACATACACACACAAATATTACACACATACACACACACATACACACACACACACACTACACGCATACACACACACCTACAACAACAATCCACATATACAATCAAAGTCTCTATTTTTCTTCGCTATAAATTAGGATCATTTTCTCCATCAGAATACATACAAATGGGTGTGATCTTTCTTTAATTAATCTTATTTTATGCTCTTTCATTAATTAATTTTGTCCATTTTCTTACACCATTTCAGGATCAAATATCATCTATGGTCTGGTACAGTACTTTATTTATTTGTTTATTTATATACTTATGATTGTATTCGATTATATATATATGAGTTTTATTTAATCTAGGTGTGTATGTGTGTGGTTTAGTTGGAGTGTTAATAAGTGTTTGTGTACATACTGAATGTGAGCAATTTATGTGTATATGTGTGTTTGTGTATTTGAGTATGCATGTGAGTGGATTAATGTGTGTGTGTGCCTGTATATATGTGTATGTGTGTGTGTGTGTGTGTGTGCCTCTGTGTATATGTATGTGTGTATGTGTGTGTGTGTGTGTTTGTATGTGAATATGTGTGAATGTGTGTGTGTGTGTGTGTGTGTGTGTGTGTGTGTGTGTGCGTGCCTGTATATTTATGTGTGTGTGTGAATGTGTGTGAGTGTGTATGTGTGTATGTGTACGTGTGTATGTGTGTAGGTAAACATGGTAGTGGTGGCAGGTGAGAGACACACATGCGGGTAACCAGTCCACAGAACCTTATCACCACACTGTCAACACCCTCACTCTTCCCTCTCCCTCACTCTCCCTCCCTCCACCTCTCTTTCTCTCCCTCCACCTCTCTTTCCATCCCTCTACTCCTCTCTTCCTCCACCTCTCTTTCTCTCCCTCCACCTCTCTTTCCCTCCCTCTACTCCTCTCTCCCTCCACCTCTCTTTCTCTCACTCCACCTCTCTTTCCCTCCCTCTACTCCTCTCTTCCACCATCTCTCTTTCTCTCCCTCCACCTCTCTCTCCCTCCACCTCTCTTTCCCTCCCTCTACTCCTCTCTCCCTCCACCTCTCTTTCCCTCCCTCTACTCCTCTCTTCCTCCACCTCTCTTTCTCTCCCTCCACCTCTCTTTCCCTCCCTCTACTCCTCTCTCCCTCCACCTCTCTTTCCCTCCCTCTACTCCTCTCTTCCTCCACCTCTCTTTCTCTCCCTCCACCTCTCTTTCCCTCCCTCTACTCCTCTCTCCCTCCACCTCTCTTTCTCCTGTTCCTCCACTCCTCCCTCACCTTCCCTCTCTCCCTCCACCTCTCTTTCCCTTCCTCCACCTCTCTTTCTCTCCCTCTACCCTTCTCTCACCTCCTCCACTCCCCCCTCACATTCCCTCACTCCCTCCCTCCATCATCTCCTTTTTCCTTCCCTCCCTCTTTTTTCTCCCTCCATCTTCTCTTTCTCCACCTCTCCCTTCCCCATCATCCCTCTCTACCTCCCTCCACCTCTCTCTCCCACAGCCTCCCTCGCTCCCTACCTACCTACCCGCACCACCACCCCTCTCCTCCCCTACACCACCACCACCACCACCACCATCATCACCAACAATAAAAAAAAAAAAAAAAAAAAAAAAAAAAAGTTTCTCTCCTTTTTTTTTTCACAGACATCACCACATACGCCACGCCACATCTTTCTCTCACTACCTCTTCTACCATATCATTTTTTATTACTCACTCATCACTCCTACTCTATCTCCACCAACAACCACCACCACCAACACGACAAGCACCTCATTTATTTTCACTTTACCATAACACTCACCTTACTTCCACCAATGCCACCGTTACTACTACTACTACTACTACTACTACTACTACTACTACTACAGTGTTTTGCGTTATAGTCAAGCAGCTAATCGCCCTGTACGGCGACGCAGGGATGCAGAGAGGCCCTTCAGCATCTCCATCACCCATTACGAGTCTGTCTGCCGTCACAAATATTCCTACCGTCGTCGAGGCCTCATGGTTCGGAGGCACAATGTAGTCTCTGCTCGTTTGAGGCTTGGCTACCGTCCACCATGGCAGGTTGCTGGGATGCAGGGTGAGCCTACCTTCACTGAGTGTCGCTTGTGTCGAGCGCCTCGTGCTAACACTATAGAGCACTATTGCCTGACCTGCCCCACTGTCCGAAACTTGCTGCCCCAGGGCCTGCCACTTGATGTGGTTTGTCGACACCTGCTGAACCATCAGGTTCTGGAGGAACTTCTGGTACGCCACCCTCGTTTTGGGGGATTTAAATAGGTCATAATGTAAATATTTGTCTGTATGCTTGTGCTCCATTCTGTTATGTTTTCGTGATGTGTGTGTGTGGTGTGTGTGTGTGTGTGTGCGTGTGTATGTGTGGTTGTAGTCATTGTATTCTCATGGGTCCCGCCTACCCGTATGTAATGTTGCCTGCCTGTTGATTGACGCTACGGCGCGCAAAAAAAAAAAAAAAAAAAAAAAAAGCTAATCGGTGGTGTACGACAAAGCTCAAAGCTCCGAAACAATTGGAAATTTTTCGAAACAAATGCATATAATAGTATATCAATAGAGCAGAATGTTAGACAAGGCTCAAAATAGTCTGACAAACTTCACTCGTAAGGACATTGCAGTAGAAATGAAACGTCAATACTACAAATGTGACAACAACAACAAATACCATTACTTTTGACACTTAGAGAGAATGGAACGTCATAGCAAAACATGAATGTGGCTTCTTTACATGGTTTAATTATGTTCAAACCTTTATATTGGAATGATCAAATATATTTTACAATTGTGGATATAATGTATTTTTTTATTGTCTTTGATATTGGTATACGTCGACATAATTATTTTGTAGCTTTGTTGTTATCTAATCTTTGTTAAACTATTTTGTGTGATTTTTTTTTTTTTTTTTTTTTTTTTTCTATACCTCATACTTTATTGCTACGGTGGTATAGTTCAGGACTCCGTGATATTAATAGTGACCACTGTTTTTCTATTCCTCATTATCTGTCTATCTATAATGCAAAATACTGTACTTACTACCACTATTAATATTACCACCATCATTAACATTACCACTACCACCACCACCACCACCACCACTACCATCATCACCACTACCACCACCATCACCACCACCACCACTACCATCATTACCATTACTACCACCACCATCACCACCACCACCACCACTACCATCATCACCACTACCACCACCACCACTCCATTCCCCTCAGCCACACAATATTTTCTAGTCTCTCCACCACAACTACCACCACTACCACCACCACAACTACCACCACTGCTGTCAATTTCCATCACCAGTACAAAAACATATTCTCTATCCTCTCTCGATTATCTTTCAACCGGCTGTTCTGTTTCTCACTCCATTTTCATCTCATTCTTTCCTCCTCCTCCTCTCTCTCTCTCTCTCTCTCTCTCTCTCTCTCTCTCTCTCTCATTTATGCCTTAATTCCTCCTCATTTCCTCACGTCAACACCCCTTATCCCTTTCCCTTTTCTATATTGGTCCCTCAAATCCCTTTACCCTCCCTTTCTGAACTTTCATCCTTCCTTTTTTTTTTTTTTTTTTCTCCTTTACTCTTCCTCCTTGTTCCCTTTCCCTCCCCTCCCCATTCCTTTGCTTCTCGTACTTTTCTCCTCCCTTTCTATTCCCTTTCTCTCCCTTATATCCTCCCTTTTCTATCTCCTTTCATTCTTCTCTCTCCCCTTCACTCACATCACAGTATTCCCTCCTATTCCATCCTCTCATTACTTCCTTTCACTTCTCCTCCTCTCCTCTCTCCCCTTCACTCGCATCACAGTACTCACTCCTATTCCATCCTCTCATACATCCTTTCACTTTTCCTCCTTTCCTCTCTCCCCTTCACTCACAACACAGTACTCACTCCTATTCCATCCTCTCATCCTTCCTTTCACATCTCCTCCTCTCCTCCCCTTCATTCACAACACAGTACTCCCTCCTGTTCCATCCTCTCATACTTCCTTTCACTTTTCCTCCTTTCCTCTCTCCCCTTCACTCGCATCATAGTACTCTCCCTCCTATTCCATCCTCTAATCCTTCCTTTCACTTCTCCTCCTCTCCCCCCCTTCATTCCCAACACAGTACTCCCTCCTATTCCATCATCTCATTACCTCCTCGTAGCTATCATCGCCTCCCTCAATTCAAAACATCTAGTCAAGTGGTAAGCGAGAGTCGGCAGTCTCTGTGTGATGCAGCAGTGGGTTTTGTTATTCCTTCCTCGTCCCCTCTTCCTCCCACTCACTTTCTCACTTTGTTTGTTTGTCTATCTGTCTGTCTATCTGTCTGTCTGTCTATCTGTCTGTTTGTTTGTCTGTCTATCTGTTTGTTTGTCTGTCTGTCTGTCTGTCTATCTGTCTGTCTGTCTGTCTATCTATCTGTTTGTTTGTTTGTCTGTCTGTGTATCTGTCTGTCTATCTGTGTATCTGTCTGTCTATCTGTCTGTCTGTCTGTTTGTAAGTCAATAAGTCTGTCTGTTTGTATGTATGTATATATGTATGTATAGTTGGCTCCACTTCTACGTTTCCCACTCAGCGTTACGTAACAATGTTGAGCACCCAGAAATTTGAATACCGAACCAAGTGTGATCATGATAAGAACCACACACTACAGAATGAGATGGAATGAGTAGTTGAGCTAGAGAGGAAAAGCTTCAACAGTGGTCGAGTATTATTATTATTGGAGAGGGTGAGAATAATTATTACAGTAAGGATCTGAGGTTATAAATCAACAAAGCTGACTGTCACTTTAAGGCCCTTGTGATCGTGTATGTGACTTGGTGGCTTCTGATTCCTCCTGACTATGCCACGAAACAAGATCTTTCTATATAGATGTGTTTCATGGCAATATTTGGAGGACTTATTTACCTCCAATGTTCTGACTCCAACACAGGGTGCCTTAAGTTATCTTCTGATATCGAAATTCAAGTGTAATGCTACTGTACAGTACTGTAGAGGAGGGTAACACCACAGCTGCCCCACTTGAAGCAAAATATGCCAGAACACCTTCTGACATAACAAACACAAGAGGGCCAACCTCCTTACCTCCAATTTCTCACTGTCATCTCTAAACTCAAGAGAGAGAGGGAGAGAAAGGAGGAGAGAGAGAAAGAGGGAGAGAAAGTAGAAAGAGAGAGAGAGAAGAATTGGGTGGAGCTTAAATATACTCCACCCCTTTTAAAAGTACCAGAAACTCCCCAATAGAGAATGTATATAAGCAGTGAAGTTGAACTAATATGTAGGATTTCCTAAACTGACTCCCAGGGCTATAACCTGTCTCCATAAGAGAGAGACACAGGCATATAAGACAAGGCATTAAATATAATTCCCTGTGTAGAGATAAGTATGTATAAATAAATTAAGCCTAAAGAAACTTGTGCAGTCACTTTACCTAAGAACACCACTACGCCGAGCTCGCTACCTAATACCACAACAACCACAACAACAACAACTACTACGACTACACTTCGGACTAAGGTACTGTATCAGATCCTGAACGAGTTAAAGCCTTAGAGGACTGGTACATTTTGATGGCAGCGGTGTTTTTGCAACAGAGCAACTTGCAAGGTAAAGACTTCACGGGAGTACAGTGACTAACATAGTTCAAGGACAAGTTGAAGGAATCTGCTTGTAAATTCTCTCAAGTAATTTCTTCAGTGGGTAATCTTACGACCTCTAACGAGGGAGATAAACCACAAATTCTTCACCTACAAGAAACACCTGCTTTAACATAATTGCAACTGACCTACAGAGAACCTCATCTACTTCACAACAAACAATCATCACTTCATCACTACGGCGATCCTGTTACGTAAATGCTTTCGTAAGGACAACGCCATCACTCCATCACCTCCACGCTGACGCCGCCTGCTTATACGTAAATTCTCTCGTAAAAAGGCAAGTCAAGGTTCATCATCTTCACTCCAATTACGACTGTTAGTGTGTTAGTGTGCGAGCTAACTAATCATCGCTTCGTCACTTCACGGTCGTCGCCCCTTCACCACATCGTCGCCTCGTCAGGCAACGCCCCAACAAAACTTCCACTCGTCGTCATCGTCGTTGCAACTACAGTCAACTAAAGTAGGTACACATTACATGTTACATTACATTATTTTTCACTTGTCCACGAACATGTTAGAAAATAGGTTCCTCAATAACAGCCCAGACAACAGAAAACAAGTGCCACATTAAAACAAAAGTAAAGATATAATCCCCCATTAATCCAAAGGTATCATAACTAACTTCGAATATTCCTGATAATGATTCACTAGCCTCCAAGCTAGATTCCTCTACCTCCCTAAGTTTCGTTTGTGGTTCCAACACATTCGAGTACATTCCTTTCCTTCTCCAAACCTTACCCCCATTAAAGTCTCCATCTGGTATACTATATTAACCTGTATTTTCTCCAAAAATGGCTACTCCTCCACAATCTCCGACTGTCTCTGCTCTTCTAACAATTTCTTCTAACCCCACTAACTCTACTATGCAAGCAATGAGAATTTTACCCACCCACAATTATTCAAAGTACTATACGGGAGATACTCCACAGAATTTAACGTCATATGCTACATTCAGACAGTCACTTATTGATATTTTTGGGGATGGTAAACTACATCATTCATTATCATGGGTTCAGAGAATAATTAAAACTAAGGCGGACAACATAACTACAAGTGAACCAGCAAAAGCACTTGCACTATCAGGGTCTCTAGCTTTAAATTCGAAGGAATCTCGTATCATACATCGTGAATTACAGATTACTCAATCCAAGGGTACGAAGATTTTTAATTTTGATGCCACACCTACTCAAGGGGAATCACAGGGAAAACGTTGCAAACACTGTAACGAAAGTAATCATAAATACAGTCATTTACATGAGTCAAAGTCGCATTCCTTAGATGAATGCATGATCCTTAACAGAATGAAACGGGACTGGCACAATCGAAACATGATGCATGAAACGAGACCGCCACAATATTAAAAACGTACCGAAAATATAACTGTAGGCCCTGTCGTCGCATTTACCAATAATATACTATAATTCCCTGTCCTAGTATCACATAGTAACACCCCCTTAATGATAGACACAGGCGCCGCAGTTTCCTTGTTATCGGATAATTCCTTTAACAAATTGAGAAAATTAGGTCCCCAGCAGCATTTATAAACCAGGATTGAACAGGTGACATAGAATGGTCAACCATAATAGGCAATAAATTACAGGTCTTAGGGAAACTAACCCTTCCTGTACGGTTAGCCAAGGGAACTAACCATATTCATAATGAATTTTATATAATACGAAATTATAAACTAGGTTTATCATACCTTATTAACCCTTACGCTGCCGTATTGTTTGCATTTGCAAACTGATATATACCGGATTATTAAATATTAAGGATTTATTACCTGAGTATAATGAAAAAATAGTCTGTTGTGTCTGTATTAGAATGCAAGAGTTTATTTGCTATAACTGTGTGGGAATAAGATTTTCATCAGGTGAAATTCAAATTTTGGGCGGGAATTGACGAACTCCTGTAGAGGCCTACTCCCTCCGACCCTCTCCCTCTCCCACAGTGATACCAGCTCAGGTTGGCTTGACGAAATTTCCCTACCATCAACTTTAGAATTTACCTTTTTGCCTCAATTATTCCCTGATTACTCATAAACATTGACGGTCTTTTTGAAATTATTTTCGACTGGTAGAAATTTCCCTGTATACCATTGAACAATCTTTATATAATTTTCCTGTGAACTTCAAAATTTTATAAAACAGAAAATGTTCCCTGCACCTGGCTACACTGGTCTCCCTTGCTCGCAGCCCGCAGAGAGATGCAGCAGTATTGCCACTCGTAAATGGCTAATTACAGTATAATTATTATTTTGTTATCAGCAATACATACATTTTGCCTATTTTCTTTTCGCTCATATGTGTATATGAATAAATACTCTTGTCCTTGAACTACTAAAACTAAGTAATGACTGATTTATTCAATACTTGGAATGCCTTTGCCCCCTCAACCTCCCTCCCACTATAGCCTAATAGTTATGTTCCCACTAAATACTTGTAACTCAGAAAGCATGGCAGTGATCATCACTGCACACATAATAATAATAATAATAATAGAGGCGAGATAGATCAGAAAAGATAATGAAAGTAGAATTTCCAAGCAAACATGTTTTGGTAAGTTGTCAAACAGCAGAAACTTATTATCTGCTGGGCAAGCTGAGATGAAGTTGGCAAACAGAAAGTTATTATTATTATAAATAGGACTAGCATGAGGCCCATAGGAGCTTATGTCACTCATAGGAAAATATATTTGTTATAAAGAGGTGTATATATATGGCAAACGGGAAGTATTTGTAGTAGCCTAATGGAAACAGTAAAATATTACATCTATTTAGGAATATAACTAAAGACTTATCAATTGTTATTCTTAGAGGAAGAATGAAAAAAATATCACGTACCACAGGCTAGTGAGGAAGTATGACAAAAACTAAAAATACGTAGCCTATTAGGCCCTATAAACCATTATAGAAGCCTTGTACAAATATCCATTACTTACATAACACGAATAATAAAATAAATTTCATTGTTGTACAATTTACAATACATGCTTTACTGTACAAATCTATACAGTAATTATTATTTTGTCCTTATAACTGTTTCTGGGTGGATGGGTAAATAATAAGGCCCGAGACACACAGGTTCTTCGTAATGGTTACACAAGGATCAACACACACTTGTCACACAGTAACACCACTGTAGTGGGAACGTGAAGGTGAAGAAAAGTCACAATGGTAGACAAATGATTTATTACCATACAGTTTAGCCTCTTCAGTGGTGAATAGTCAAAGGACGTGTGTGTGGTGGTGTGGTCCTTGTATGTCCACCACAAAGCGTCCGTGTGTCCTCTGGGCCTAATAGTTCAATAACACAAATTTTTCAAACATATAAATATAGCCTACTGTACACCATATAAATAATGAATGGTAAATACTAATATAAAAAGTTCCAATCATATAATATATTGACGCATTACGACGAAATAACAAAAACCAGGGCCGCCGGTCGGTTATAAACCAAAACGAGCTGCCAGAATAATGGGTAGTAGGCTCCAATGAACATAAGTTTACCACCTAATGTCTCATATTATACTCCAACAACTGTCCTGGCTGAGTTTTGTGTTTGGTGCCAAACCACGGTGAGTTGTCAGTAACCACCAAGTACCTAAACCTACCATTCCCACTTTTAAACAATTATTATAAGTGAAAACAGCATATGCTGTCGGTGGCACTGGGGAGTGCTCTGTTGCTAACAGCATATGCTGTCGGCGGCAGTGTAAGGGTTAAACAAACCATTATAATAAACCCTAAAAACATAAAATAATACATTTTAGGAATTAATGTATTCAAATACAGGATTGTCCAGGCCAAAATATATAAGTCCAGGTAATGTTAACCCTATACGTATTGAAAATGAGGGAAATAACCCCATTATCATAAAGGCCATTGCTGCATATAATAATATATTAACTCCGAATTTCGTCCATAAATTGAAGGCAAAGCTTCCATCTCATGTACAGCCACATACTACCGTTCTATCCTTAATAGAACTAGTAAAATAATATATAACCAGGGATTAATTTACTTAACTAATGTAAACAGTGAAAATGTCACTGATATTAATAAACCATTTACCAATATTCATGTAAAGAAAGGAACATATCTATGTGATCTGTACAGATGGAAGTTAGACCAATACCACAAGGAAATATTGTATCGGTTCTTACCGAAGGATAAATAGATAGTCACGTACGAGCAACTTAGAAATTTGGTCAGTGGACGCGATTTTCCACTTTATCGTGATAATCTCATCACTATACTAGCCACATATTAAAATGCGATTGCCCTACCTGGTGAATTATTAGAAAAAAAAAAATATACCATTACTCTAACATCTCCTTAACCCATTTACTCGAGCATATAGACTACCGTACCGCATAGTACACAGAAAGTGGTAAACGAAATATTAAATGAAATGATGGATGAAGGCATTATTAAGAATTCTAATTCCCATTTTAACAGCCCAATGTTTTTGGTTTCAAGAAACGAATAATGGTGATTTTAGGCCAGTCATTGATTGCAGAAAATTAAATAATGCTACACTTAAAGATAAATATTCCCTCCCTCCTTTAAGATGTTTTGTCTAACATTGGTGAAACAAAACCTATGATATTCTCCACATTAAACTTGGTCAGTGGAAACTGGCAAGTAACATTAGATGATAAAATTCAACCCATTCCAACATTTAATACTTCCCATGGTTATTATGAATACATTCGTAGACCATTTGGTTTATGTAATGCTTCATCCATATTTCAGCATATGATCAATTTTCGTATTGGTTTTATTAATAACGTAGTCATCGCTAATCTCAACGATTTGATTATTTTCATAGTAAGTAACTATAAAGGTTATACAGAGATTACATTAGGTAGGCCTCAAACTTTAAATGTCTATGTCTCAGTTTCTTACCAGGAACTTATCATTTTAGGTTATCTATTTAACCGCCCCTGTGCTCCATACACAATCTGATAAAATACGAGCAATGAGAATATTCACTATTCTAAATAAATGTTACTAGCATAAAATCATTCTTGGTCTTATGTTCTTATACAGAATCTTTGTAAAGTATTTTCCCAAGTAACTAAACACCTAAATAATCCCCTCGAGAAAGATACAAATTTTGTATGGATGCCAGAAAAACAGCTAAGCTTTGAATTATTAAAGGTTAATTAATGTAAGCTTCAATTCTTACGTTCCCAAATATTCATTGTCTTTTATGGAGTGTACAGATGCTTCTTCAGTAGGCTAAGGCGCTGTACTTATGTAAGAGATAGCTACGGGTCTATGTCAGGTATGTACTTAAGCTTAGAGAATATTAAGTACGCAGATTACTCGTTACTCCGTAACAAAACAGGAAACTTAAGCAATATTATGGGCACTTCGTACTTTGAGAGAAATCATATTAGGCTATCCTTTACATGTTTTCGCAAATTATCAAACGATCCGTGGCTCACTATAACCTCAAACCCTAACGGAAAATTAGCCAGATAAGGTCTAACAATTCAGGAATTTCTCCCGCATATTGATATTAACTATCTTTTAGGACGATTAATAAAGTAGTAGATCCCTTAAACAGTCATCTTGTCCTTTTAGTTCCGAGGACACCCATGGACTTTGACCTTAATGCGGTTCGTAAACATTAGCAAACAATTCTATGATGAATGTAATAAAATATTCATTAAAAACTGAGGATGAAAATAATGGCCCAAAATTACCCAGTCACTTAAATATATTTTCCCTTCATGATGATATTCTTTACAGAAAACTTAGGAAACGTGACGTAAAAACAATCAAATAGTGATACAACAAATAATGATTCCCTCAGTATTAATTACCCTTATATCATAATACAGCAGCAAGGCATCCTGGGAGAGATAGGTACCTAACCACTCTCCATACAATACACCATTAGCATAAACTAAGGGTAGATGATGAAACACATATATCGCTCAGTGCGAAGCAGACAATGCAAATAAAGGCCATACATTTGGACCTGTTCCATGACGAATCCCTAATCCTGGACGAATCATGGAACGTAGTAGGAATAGATCTACTTTCCTTACCAATTCCGAATCAGGACGCAAATAAGTTATTACCAATGGTTAACCATTTTCTAGATATTTGGTGGCGGCAACACTATGATAAAAACCGCAAAGGTAAGTGCACATATATATAAAAACCAACTTTATATGACCATATACATGTCTCGATATTATAAAAGGTATCTGATTTCTACGACATTAAGCAAACGTTTGTATTACCATATCTCCCAGCATTTAATGGGTTAACAAAACGGCAGCACCGTACAAATACTAGAAGTACTTCGTAGCAAAAGAAACAAGGAAAATCCCTCCACATGGGAAGACTGCATCGATATGTCGGTCAATAAACACTACAAAATACGGAAATAAAGGGAAAAACTCCACATGAAATACTATATGGCGTATGGATACGTCTTTCATATGATATAAAATTGCCACACAGAAGCCATGATACAACGTGGACAACTACACTGAACGACAGTGAGTTGCATTTCAACAATTTCATCATGATGAACAAAACAAATTATGAGCTTGCATGAAAATAATGCGTGATTGCCAACATAACAAAACAAATTATGAGATTGCATGAAAATAATGCGTGATTGCCAACATAACAAAACAAATTATGAGCTTGCATGAAAATAATGCGTGATTGCCAACATAACAAAACAAATTATGAGCTTGCATGGAAATATTGCGTAATCGCCGACATAATAAAACAAATAACTCAATATGTTCACTCCAAATGATAACGGGTACCCGATCGAATCTTCACACTTCTTTAGTAGGTAATAAACCTATAATAATGCATAATTTTACCAGGCGGTTGATATTGTTTATGTAAAGAGAATAAAGAAATTGGTAAAAGCGCGCAAAACCCAACATCCACAATGAAACCAATCAATATCTCTTGAACATTAACAATTCCTCTTCCTAGTAATTTTATCCCTACTATTGATGATAATAATATAAACAATTATAAACAAAAACTCCGATCGCTTTCCAATGATATATAATAATTTTTCTTACGGATGTGGCCCACATCAACCTATATAACAATTTTCGTGTTTATACTCGCGGCGCCTATTAACTCCGACGAAGTGCATCAAGCGGATAAAGATGACGTCTACATTCTGAGAGCTCTCGTTTCCAATTTTATCAAACAGTTGAAAAGAAAAAGGAAATAATAAAATATTGGGAAGAACGATATTATCATTAATTTTTATAAGGTATCTGACTTATTACATAAATTTTCTGCCATTGAGCAGTGGGTACAGATAAGGTATTTAATGATACACTAGTTTTGTTTGACAGGTATCACACAAATGAAGTTCCCAATATACATGTGTTATATTCTAAGGTGTCCTTTCACCATTGGGCGCCCTAGGAAGGAATTCAGCGACTCAAATAATATTGCTCACTTATTATACAAAAAAAAAAATAATGGCTTAGAACCATCATCACAGCCCAGAGCGTGATGGGGATATTTTAAGCGGAATTTCATCAACACTATTTGGTAAGGCTTAGATAGTAATATACAAGCATTATCCCATAAATAAAAAGGTTGCGGGACAAGCCGTTGCAAATCAAGATAAGATAAAGTAACAGGTATATACTGTATTAGAGTGCAAATCATTGCACAGAAATTAAATACGATTTATATAACTTTACATGATCAACGAATGAAAAGAACTACATATATGGAATAATATATCATGTTTTAGGCTTCTATTTATTTCTGTGAATTAGCAGGAAATGAATTGCAGGTGAGAAACAGAGAGAAATGACAACCATTTATTTCTTAAGAGAATATTTACTGCGATTAAGATAAGATTAACTCACAATTATTACCACTCCAACAGCTACGAAATATAATGGTATAATCAATGATGAAATACCATCTTACTTATTATCTTCATACACCTACTTGGTATATTATTATACATTCATGCGTAGTATATTACTACAAGATCATAATCCCATTATTATTCACATAAAAGATAAAATGTTTTTCCCAAGCTACGTACTTCACCAATTCCCTATGAAAATGGAAGTAATCCTTTCACATTCGATTTTCATCCAATAAGTATTATACTTAGTGATGATGTCATCAGTGACACACAACACTTCAAGTGCCATGTTGCATATCTTCATAGATGTTTGTCTTGCATATTTCTTTGCATTTAAGTTGCATATAAATCTACTAAGGATGCAAAATCTCCACTTGCTTGGAATCAAAGTAATACTAATCAAGCCCTATATGCATGTACATTCATATCTATTACTAATCAATATCTCTTTTCATCATCAATTTTAATTTCCACTATCTATACTTACCTGCTGATACACAATTAACATTAATTTACCCTAATCACCCTACACATGGTATGGTTACAGGCTACT
This sequence comes from Petrolisthes cinctipes, assembly GCA_033782935.1. NCBI lineage: Eukaryota > Metazoa > Arthropoda > Malacostraca > Decapoda > Porcellanidae > Petrolisthes > Petrolisthes cinctipes. The sequence continues at coordinate 18,526 of JAWQEG010006994.1, forward strand.
ATAAAGAAACGGACTCATAGGAAATACGATCCAAGGGAATCGTTACCTTGCCTAATAAACATAAACGTGCTTGACAACATGACATAATCTTTTCCACCTTTAAACATATTTCATTTAAAGTCGACTTGTTTAACATCTCCTCATTATCAGTTGTTTCGGAAAAAGTGCAACTATTATGTTATTTAAGGAGAATAGGCTTCAATCATCCTTATTATATAATTTGATTCCTCCATATATTGATCAAAATAAAACTGAGTACCAATGTTTATTATCCACTGCCTTATCTTTCTGCCATGTACTATCATATTTATGTATTGTATAAGAACGAACTATTGAGGTATACTGAATTACGTTGTATTGAAAAGAATAGGACTGTTATTTCACAGCCTAGCAACACGGCCCCTTATTAATGTGTGAACCTTTAGCATAGGTTAGCTTATATACACACAATAACATGCACCTAGCTAAACACATTAATTTTAAGATGATTTTTATGTGACAATGTATTAATATTCATGTATTAATGATACTATCTATGTTCATTTATGTACAAGATGTGCCTATGTCTTAATGTCTATTTTAGGTTACTATACATGTCTTCATTGTTACTATGTTAATTATCATATACCCTACCAACATTGTGAACTGGCCTTCTATTCAATAAAGCTTTAATGCCTGGAGGGCCAGGCAGGTAGCGTGATAGAGCGATGTACAGTACTGTAGAGGAGGGTAACACCACAGCTGCCCCACTTGAAGCAAAATATGCCAGAACACCTTCTGACATAACAAACACAAGAGGGCCAACCTCCTTACCTCCAATTTCTCACTGTCATCTCTAAACTCAAGAGAGAGAGGGAGAGAAAGGAGGAGAGAGAGAAAGAGGGAGAGAAAGTAGAAAGAGAGAGAGAGAAGAATTGGGTGGAGCTTAAATATACTCCACCCCTTTTAAAAGTACCAGAAACTCCCCAATAGAGAATGTATATAAGCAGTGAAGTTGAACTAATATGTAGGATTTCCTAAACTGACTCCCAGGGCTATAACCTGTCTCCATAAGAGAGAGACACAGGCATATAAGACAAGGCATTAAATATAATTCCCTGTGTAGAGATAAGTATGTATAAATAAATTAAGCCTAAAGAAACTTGTGCAGTCACTTTACCTAAGAACACCACTACGCCGAGCTCGCTACCTAATACCACAACAACCACAACAACAACAACTACTACGACTACACTTCGGACTAAGGTACTGTATCAGATCCTGAACGAGTTAAAGCCTTAGAGGACTGGTACACTACGTTCCAAGGGATTTGCTTTATTATGGAAAATGAATGCAAACTTTATATAGCAATATAATTTACAAGCCAGCAATTATTGATTTTGTTTTTTTGTTTTTTTTATTTGCTATTTAATTTTTGCGATTCATGCACCCAGCCGGATACCCTTAAAAGTTGTGTCCGTGCACTTTTCATGATTAATATTATATTGTCGCTATGATTAGAATATTGTTGTCGCTATGATTAGAATTCTATCGTCGCTCTGTTTATTATGGGGGATAATTATAGTATTGCAGGTGAAAATAATTTCAGGACGATAAACGTTCCTTTAATAGCTTTTGTATTCAATTTACATGGGTTTATATATAGTCAATACTGCAGTGTGAACATTCACACACGGCTATACCAACTGAACACATTCATCCGGCTTCCTTCCTTCGAATAGTGAGGTAGGTATTTGGAGTCTCCTAATTTGAGAAGATAAAGGAATGAATGTCGCTTCTAAGTATGATATGCATGTGTTCAAGGTAATGGATGAATTTGAACATCTTGAAGTAAATGAAGAGGAAGATAAAAGACCACACTGGTCATGGAAGATACTAATAGGAGAAAGAAAGAGATGCAGAGAAGGAACAGCAAGCATGGAGAAAACGAAAGGAAAGAAAGGACAATTGAAGATTTTTATTGGAATGGCTTGAGTCTGTAGGGACGCCAAACTTTTTAATGTATCTTAAAATAGTTAAAATATTACCATATTATAAAATCTAACCTTCCACCACCTGCTTGGTATTATAAGATATTACAAGTAAAGCTAATTTTGTTACTCGACATTAGTCAAGTTATTTTCTGATTAATTACATTATGTTACAGGTCACCAAAGGATAAAGATTTACAGTGGAGGGTCTTAACTACCCAATGATAACTCTGTGTCTTCTCCCCCAACCATCTCTCCCCCTTCCCCCTCCCAGTCCCAGCACTCCTTCAATCTACTTCTCCACATTCCCTCCTCACCCTTGTAGGCTGAGGGAAGATGTGTTGATGTAACAAGACTGACTGCCTTAATGACCACCACCACCATGAGTCGATAGGTATAAAGCCCTAAATATTTTTCTTTTTCCCTCCTCACGCTCCTTTATCATCATAATCAATTCATTATTATGAAAGCAAGATATGATGTGAAAAAAATATGATGTGATATTTTGTGTACAATTTAATTCATGCTATATGGTAGGACTTCATATTACTCTGATAATGTTATCTGAGATTAATATCCAAGTCAGATATTCAGACGCCAGGGTCAGTGAACCATCCACGTGTGTAAAAGTGAGCAGTGTCCGAGAGATCGAGATAATTTTTTCATGTTCAGTCACGAGCACTAATAAGTATCTATCCCTGGTGTGCTTCGAATACCTAAAGACAATAAATAAATTCACAATAAGATCTCCATTGAAATTGCTTCGTTGGTGAATTGGTGGACTGTTCGAAGCTTCAACTAAAGATGTATACTTATTAGTGCTCGTGACTGTTCCTACCATGTATCAAAGTCACTCTCCCTAACCCAACTACTCTTTCCATCTCATTCTGTAGTGAGTGAGTGAGTGAGTGAGTGAGTGGTTCGCTTCATAATCACACGTGTTACGGGATTCGAATTTCTGGGTGGCTCAACATTGGCTACGCTAATTGATAAACGCGGAAGTGGAGCCAACTGTATGTCTGTCAGTCTGTGGGTCTGTCTGCCTGTCTGTCTGTAGGTCTGTCTGTCTGTAGGTCTGTCTGTCTGTGGGTCTGTCTGTCTGTCTGTAGGTCTGTCTGTGAGTCTGTCTGTAGGTCTGTCTGTCTGTCTGTAGGTCTGTCTGTCTGTAGGTCTGTCTGTCTGTCTGTAGGTCTGTCTGTAGGTCTGTCTGTAGGTCTGTCTGTGGGTCTGTCTGTCTGTCTGTCTCTAAAAAAAACTCAATAATGAATGTACGATATTCTCTTTCCTGTTTAGCGTCTCGAATAAGAGATCATATTAATTCTCCTTCATGATAATTACAAACTGACTGACACCCTGAGTACATTTACCAGTGAAGCGACGGTACTCGAGTGGATAATTAATTTACTCTCTCATTATAATTAAGGTCGAGTGCCTGACATCTCTCGTTTTAATTATTATATTTCTCTTTCGTAGGGAAGGACTTGGATTCTCTTGACTTATATAATTGTATTTCTCTTGTAATTGTATTTTTTTTTTTTTTTTTTTTTTTTTTTTTTTTTTTTTTGCCTGTAGTGATGTGGGTTGGGTACTCATGATTAAGGTTAGTGTATATTTTAGTTGATCTAGGTTTTAGTCTAAGGGTTTAGGCGCCCCTTCGAACTCGAGTTACTCTATTAAATTTTTCATCTGTGCCTTTTTTCATTATTTATTTATTTATATTTTTTTGTTCTTCGTGTTTGCTGTCTCTTCTCTCTCCATCACCTTCTGCTTCCTCCTACAAGATCTTCCAGGGCTATGAGGTAAATGAGTCCTTCAAATATTGCTACGAAACACCACCTACATGGAAGGAGCTTGTTTCGTGGCATAGTCAGGAGGAATCAGAAGCCTCCAATTTTCATACACGATCACAGGGTCCTTAATTAATAGATCAATCCTTTCAGTCTCTCCTTCTCTCCATCTAATCATGTCATTTATTCAGGGGCATTATTTACTTCATTCTCACGTCCCTCATTTGATCACTTCTCTTCCTCACACCACCTTCCAATTTACACCTCCCTCACACACACACACACACACACACACACACACACACACACACACACACACACACACACACACACACACACCCACACACACACAGACACACACCCACACACATATAGTTCTTAGAAGTAAAGAGTCTGTTCTCTCTTTTAAATCTTTCATTATATAAAAATCCCTGTGTTCTCATTATATTTGTCATTATCTTAGACTCACTTTTAGACTGTATTCTTTGATATCCCTCCTCCTGTCTAGTCAACAAACCTCTCTCTCTCTCTCTCTCTCTCTCTCTCTCTCTTTTTCTTCTTCTTCTTCTTCTTCTTTATCTCGCCTCTTTTTTTTTTTCTCCTTCCTCTCTATTCTGACTCATTTCTCTTTCCTCTCTATCCTGACTCTTTTCTCTTTCCTCTCTATCCTGACTCTTTTCTCTTTCCTCTCTATCCTGACTCTTTTCTCTTTCCTCTCTATCCTTACTTCTTTCTCCTTCCTCTCTATTCTTACTTCTTTCTCCTTCCTCTCTATTCTGACTCCTTTCTGTTATCATTACTTCTTCCTTGATTCCTTACCTCTGTTCTCGTCTTCAAACACCTGCCATCTTTCTCTTCTGTTCATCCTTTCCTCACTCTACCCTAAATTTATCTTCTCCTATATATTTCCCCCTTTTCTCTCTTCAATATTATCTCTCACTCCTCTCTTCTCCACCTCTTCCTTCTCCATGTCTCTTTCTACTCGCCTCTTCTATCAGTCTATCTATCCACATAATTATCAACCAATCTATCTATCTATCTATCTATCTATCTCTCCTCTTATTCATTCTATCATCTCTCTCTCCTCTCACTCCCACTCTTCCTATCAAATTTGCTACCCCATTCCTCTTTATCCCTCACCCTCTCCCTCCCTCTCCACCCCCCCCCCACCCCTCCTCCCCTCTCCACATGCAGCCCTGACCTCTACTCCCCCCCCCCCCCGCGCTAACAGGACGAGTAACGGAAGACCAATGGGGAGGGGGAGGGGGAGGGGGCTGGGGGGAGGTGAGTAGTGGTTAGGATTGGGTCATAAGCGTGTTCGGGAAGAAGGGAGGTAAAGAGAGAAAGGAAGGGATGGAATAGGAGAGTGAGTGAGTGAGGTAAGGATATAATGAGAGAGAGAGAGAGAGAGAGAGAGAGAGAGAGGAGAGAGAGTGAGAGAGAGAGAGAGAGAGAAGAGAGAGAGAGAGAGAGAGAGAGAGAGAGAGAGAGAGAGAGAGAGAGAAGATGGGATGTGAAAATAACAGAGAGAGAGAGAGAGAGAGAGAGAGAGAGAGAGAGAGAGAGAGAGAGAAAAGGAAGATGGGATGTGAAAATAACAGAGAGAGAGAGGGGGGGGGGAAGATAGGATGTGGAAATACCAGATGAGAGAGAGAGAGAGAGAGAGAGAGAGGGTGGTAGTAGTGGTAGTAGTGATAGCAGTATGAATGGAAAGAGGGGGAGGAGGTAGGAGGGGCAAAAATGAAGGTTAAAGAGAGAGAGGAGTAAAGGAGGGAGGGAGGAAAGGGGGGGGGGTGAATAGGGAGGGGAGGAAAGGGGGGGAAGAGGAAGGAGGAACTGGATATAAAGAAAGAGTAAGACAAACACTGGAGGAGAGAGAGAGAGAGAGAGAGAGAGAGAGAGAGAGAGAGAGAGAGAGAGAGAGAGAGAGAGAGAGAGAGAGAGAGAGAGAGAGAGAGAGAGAGAGAGAGAGAGAGAGTGGATAAAGGGATATAAAAGAGGAGGGAGAGAGGAAGAAGGAGGGGAAGAAAGAGAGACAAAGAAAGAGAAGGAAAGGGAGAAGGGAGGTTAGGAATAAAGATTATAATGGATATGAAAGAAATGTTAAAGAAGAGAGAGAGAGAGAGAGAGAGAGAGAGAGAGAGAGAGAGAGAGAGAGAGAGAGAGAGAGAGAGAGAGAGAGAGAGAGAGAGAGAGAGAGAGAGAGGGAGAAAGACAGGAATACAGACAGAAACATACACACACACACACACACACACACACACACACACAGAGAGAGAGAGAGAGAGAGAGAGAGAGAGAGAGGATAATTGAGACGGATGACAAGAAGCTAATAAAAGGCATGGAATGAGGAAATGACAGAGAGAGAGAGAGAGAGAGAGAGAGAGAGAGGAGACGAGAGAGAGAGAGAGAGAGAGAGAGAGAGAGAGAGAGAGAGAGAGAGAGAGAGTAAGAGGAGAGAAGGAGAAAAGGGAAGAGGAGGAGGAGGAGGAGAGAGGGGAAGGGGAGAAATGAGAGAGAAAGGGGAGAAGAGAGGGATGAGAAGGGAAGGAAGAGTAGGAAGAGAGAGGAATAAGAGGAGATTGAAAGTAATGGGTGAGAGTAGGGAAGAGAAAAAAAAGAAAATGAAAACTAAAACAGAGAAGATGAAGAAGTAAAAGAAGAAGAGAGAGAGTAAGGAAGAAGAGGAAGAAGTAAAGTAAGAGTAGGGTGATATTAAGGTAGAATAGTGGAGTGAGAGTAGGGTGAGAGTAAGAAAGTAGTGTAGTGTGAGGAGAGAAGAGTAACAGTAGGGTGAGAGTAAGAAAGTAAAGTAGGGTGAGAGTAGAGTGAGAGTAGAGTGAGAGTAAGGAAGTAAAGTAGAATGAGAGAGTAGAGTAAGAGTAGGGTTAGAGTAAGGAAGTAAAGCAGAATGAGAGTAGAGTAAGAGTAGGTGAGAGTAAGGAAGTAAAGTAGAGTGAGAGTAGAGTGAGAGTAAGGAGGTAAAGTAGGGTGAGAATAGAGTGAGAGTAAGGGAGTAAAGTAGGGTGAGAGTAGAGTGAGAGTAAGGAAGTAAAGTAGGGTGAGAGTAGAGTGAGAGTAGAGTGAGAGTAGAGTGAGAGTAAGGAATAAAGTAGGGTGAGAGTAGAGTGAGAGTAAGGAAGTAAAGTAGAGTGAGAGTAGAGTGAGAGTAAGGAAGTAAAGTAGAATCAGAGTAGAGTAAGAGTAAGGAAGTAAAGTAGGGTGAGAGTAGAGTGAGAGTAAGGAAGGAGAGTAGAGTGAGAATAGATTGAGAGTAACGAAGTAATGTAGAGTGAGAATAGATTGAGAGTATGGAAGGAGAGTAGAGTGAGAGTAGATTGAGAGTAAGGAAGGAGAGTAGAGTGAGAGTAGAGTGAGAGAAAGTAGAGTGAGAGTAGAGTGAGAGTAGATTGAGGTGTAAGGAAGGAGAGTAGAGTGAGAGTAGAGTGAGAGAAAGTAGAGTGAGAGTAGAGTGAGAGTAGGGTGAGAGTAAGGAAGTAAAGTTGGGTGAGAGTAGAATGAGAGTAGAGTGAGAGTAAGGAAGTAAAGTAAGGTGAGAGTAGAGTGAGAGTAAGAAAGTAAAGTAGAGTGAGAGTAGAGTGAGAGTAAGGAAGTAAAGTAGAGTGAGAGAAGAGTGAGAGTACTGAAGTAAAGTATGGTGAGAGTAAGGAAGTAAAGAAAAGTGAGAGTAGAATGAAAGAGTATGGAAGTAGAATAGAGTGAGAGTAAGGAAGGAGAGTAGAGTGAGAATAGATTGAGAGTAACGAAGTAATGTAGAGTGAGAGTAGAGTGAGAGTAAGGAAGTAATGTAGAGTGAGAGTAGATTGAGAGTAAGGAAGGAGAGTAGAGTGAGAATAGATTGAGAGTAAGGAAGGAAAGTAGAGTGAGAGTAAGGAAGGAGAGTAGAGTGAGAGTAAGGAAGTAATGTAGAGTGAGAATAGATTGAGAGTAAAGAAGTAATGTAGAGTGAGAGTAGAGTGAGAGTAGGGGGGGGGGAGTGTGTGACGTTACATAACCCACCAACAGATAGATTCTAGGTCAGCCTCCACGTCAAATGAACCGCTTTACTTTCAGTTTTATGGTGTGGGCGTCCAGGCTGTGTGTGTGTGTGTGTGTGTGTGTGTGTGTGTATGTGTGTGTGTGATTTAGCTGCAGTTGTGTGTGTGTGTGTGTGTGTGTGTGATTTAGCTGCAGTTGTGTGTGTATGTGTGTGTGTGTTTTAGCTGCAGTTGTGTGTGTATGTGTGTGTGTGTGTTTTAGCTGCAGTTGTGTATGTGTGTGTGTGTGTGTGTGTGTGTGTGTGTGTGTGTGTGTGTGTGTGTGTGTTTTAGCTGCAGTTGTGTTTGTGTGTGTTTTAATTGCAGTTGTGTGTGTGTGTGTGATCTGACTGCAGTTGTCTGTATGCTTTTTTTTTTTATATATGTTCCGACACTGGACATAGGCTTCATCAAGCCCGTTACCATGGCCCAGGTCAACTGCTACACACACACACACACACACACACACACACACACACACACACACACGTCACTACTTCCGAACTTGTACCCAGCCACAGAGGGAGGGAAGTGAGGGTAATTCCCAAATACTTCAGTTGTTATGGTACCAACGAGGGTGTTTTACGACGTTCGGTGGCCTTATAGTTAGTGCCTCAAACTAAAATTAGAAGAGTAAATATTCTCAGGCCCTCACCTGAGAGGAATCGAACACTAATCACTCGGTGTGTGTGTTTGTGTGTGTGTGTACTAACGATTCAACTTCAGGTGTGTGTATGTACAAAGTGTGTACGTGTGCATACAAGTGTTACTCATGAAAAATGTAACAACCAAATTTACTTCAGTGTCAGATAAATCATATATTAAAAGATCTGAAAGTGAGAGTATTGAGTAGATTACGATACTATAAATTCCTTAGGAAAACTATTATATTATCATTTATTACAACTCTTCTCCTGACAGTCAATAAAGTAGAAGTTTTGAATGGGACCTTGACTGGGAAAAGATATATACCTCATTCGTTCGTAGTATCGAAATATGTTGATAATTTGCCTACATCTTTTATCATTCTAAGCTTCTTTGATAATTTTACTAGACCTTTTATCATTCTAAGCTTCTTTAACTAAGGCTCCCTTTAATGTAGTTAGAAAATTTGAGATACCTGAGTCCTTCAAATACTGCCAAGAAACACACACACCTATATGGAAGGAACTTGTTTCGTGGCATGGTCAGGAGGAATCAGAAGCCTCTAATTTTCATGCACGATCACAGGGTTCCTGAGAATACAGAAATTTGACAACACTCATAATTAGATTCCCAATATGCCTTTACGTATATTGATATTGATAATGACGTTTGGTTTGTGGTCGGAAAGGTGACGTTACATTCGGGGAGTTTCTTTTGTTTTTTATGCACTTTTTGGGAGCTACATACCCTTTTGAAAATAGGAAGACTACTCCCCAATACTAATGAGTCAGTCAGTTACCATTTATCGTTGTATGGGGAAGGGAAAGACTATAAACTTTCTTCTGGGTATTACCTTATTATTTTTACAGAGGTTTGTGAGTGGCATTGACATTTGTTACTTAAAGTATATAAATGCAATATTGAAATGGTGAATACGGAAAGCGAGTGATGTGGGCAGAATGTTCAGGATTTGTGCACCACTTTGACGTGTCCGCGTTGTGAGTGTGTTTGTGTGTGTTCGAGTGTGTGCGTGCGAATAAACTTGCATGGCCATATATTTTGTTATTGTTCATATATAGGTATGTGTGTGTGCATCCGTGTGTACGTACAGCCACAATCAAATATCCACCCACACTTTCCTTCCATCGTACTAAATTTATCTTGGTAATAAAGAACAACACGTGTATGATTTTGCAGCACCTCATAATAATAAATGAGGGATTTTAATTGACGTAAGGTGTTGTATGATTATATTTTGATATGATACCGATTTATTTGCACGATGGAAGGAGTGTGTCGGTGGTTATTTGATTGTGGCTGTACATGTGTGAATCAAAGCCTTCCCTCAAAACCAGTTCTCCATGACGACCACCAAACTGAAACTTAATCAATCAAGGAACCTTTTATAAAACCGGATGTTTAAGAATGAGGCCCGTGTGTCCTTCCTCCTTAGAATTATGTGTGGCTGGTCGTGTGTACAGTCGCCTTTAAATTTATAAGTATATACTAAATTGGCTGTCGTCTACTATTATAAGTAAATGTGGCACTACTTTGTTTGTATGTTTGTTTGTTTGTTTGTTTTACTGCTGTGTCCTGTACCTAGAGATAGACAGCACGTGTAGTAGTATTAATAATTGAAGGCGACTGTACATGTGTAAAAGTCGCATTTAGTGTGATTTTATTTACTGTATATTGGAAAAGGTATGGACTAAAGAATAAAAATTGCTTTGTGTCCCTACCTGTGAAATTTAAAGTGTGAGAGCGGTCTAAAATCATGTCCAAATTCGTTCAAGATGCCTATAGATACATTGTGATAGCAGCTGAAAGAATAGTAAGATGACCAGTTTTGCATATGAAAGATTGTGAATACCGGGGGAGAGTCGAATATTATATGTACAGCCACAATCAAATATCCACCAACACTTTCCTGCCATCGTACAAATAAATCAGTATCATATCAAAATATAATCATACAACAACACCTTACCTCAACTCAACTCCCTCAATTATTATTTTGTGGTGCTGCAAAATCATACATGTGTTGTTCTTTATTAACAAGATATTTAGTACGATGGAAGGAAAATAAGTGTCGGTGGATATTTGATTGTGGCTGTGCATGTGTCAGGGCCGTATTTACAAATCGCACAGTGGTCGTACATATGCTTAGGGGTCGTAAGGGTACATCACATATTCAGGTAAATGTGAGGCAAAAAATTCACATACTTGGACTTATTATGTGAGGACTAAAAACATTAATGTATGTTCGATGGTTTCATTTGTTATGATTTTACTGTTTATGTATATGAGGTCGTATGTATCTGTATGAGGTCATGTGTATAGTTATGTATGAGGTGGTATGTGTACAGTATGTATGTGGTCCTATGTTTTACTGAGGTCATATGTGTATGTATGAGGTCATATGAATCACTGAGGTCATATGCGTGTGTATGAGGTCATATGTGTATGTATGAGGTCATATGTGTATGTATGAGGTCGTATTTCTATGCTTGGAACTTCAAACGTATGCATGAGAGTCCGATGTAAGAAGTATGAGAGGGTGATATGCATGAAAAGTCTTGCGAAGAAAATTTAATGTTTGTCGGATTTTGAGAGTTAGAAAAAAAATGTTATAGTCACAATTTTGAAGCTTAAGCAAATATTGTGTGTACATAAGTAATAATAACTGAATGTTGAATGTATACTGTATGTACGATATGCTAGTCGTGTGTGTGTGTGTGTGTGTGTGTGTGTGTGTGTGTAGAATAGTGTAATGAAAATGTCTGACTCACATACAAATATAGATAAAAAGCTTGTTGTGAATGGCGTGTAAATGTCTATCAATAGCTAGTCGTAGGAGTAAGATGAGTGTAAACAGGTGTAAAATCAACAAAGAGAGAGAGAGAGAGAGAGAGAGAGAGAGAGAGAGAGAGAGGATAGTGTCATTCATGTTGATGGTGCTTTAGTGTGTACAAATGCAATAGTAATCGAATATGTGCATGCGTCTTGTGTACATAGATAGGAAATGAAAGTCGAATGTAATAAAAGATTCTTGTAATCGAATAATGGGTGAGTCTTGTGTAAATATGTAAAGGAAGATGAGTTATGAATATATGTAAGTTGCATGAGGTCGCGTCACTCGTGTGTGTGTGTGTGTGTGTGGGAGAGAGAGAGAGAGAGAGAGAGAGAGAGAGAGAGAGAGAGAGAGAGAGAGAGAGAGGGGGGGGGAGGGAAGGGGTTGTGGGTGAAATTAGAACCCTAAGTGAAAGGAGAGAGAGAGAGAGAGAGAGAGAGAGAGAGAGAGAGAGAGAGAGAGAGAGAGAGAGAGAGAGAGAGAGAGAGAAGAGTGAATGTTACGTTATTTGTAGATAAGGGTCAAGTGTGAATGCGGTAACACGGACTGAATGAAGGTCGTGTGTGTGTGTGTGTGTGTGTGTGTGAGTCAGGGAATTATGTGGGTCGTATTTTAAGTGAGATGTTGAAGCAGTGGGAAGGCGTGTGTGTGTGTGTGTGTGTGTGTGTGTGTGTGTGTGTGTGTGTGCGTGCCATAGAGGGAATGTGGAGAAATGATATTGTGTGTGTTTGTGTCAGTGTGCAATTGCGGTAGTGTTGAAAAATTTTTGAGTCTGTGTGTGTGGGTGCAAAGCTGGATTGTTGAGAAGTGATAGCTTGTGTGACAGTGTGTGTGTGTGTGTGTGCGAGGGAGAGAAAGATAAAGAGATTGAAGCCTCGTGGGTGAGAATAAGGACAAGTGTTTGAACGTGATGATCGTGTGTGAGAGGAGAGGATCATGTGTGTGTGTGTGTGTATAAAAGAGAGAGAGAGAGAGAGAGAGAGAGAGAGAGAGAGAGAATAAAACTGAAAAATATGGGTGGAGAAAGGTTATATGTATGAGTGAGACAGAGACGTGAGAGACGAGTGAGAGGAGACGTGAGAGACGAGTGAGAGTAGAAGTGAGTGAGGGTTGTACAGTACAGTATGTGGCTCTGTGTGTGAGGGTCAGACGAGTTGGTGTAAAACGGAGCACGTAGATGAGAGGGGTGTGTCTGTGTGTGTGTATCTGTGTGTCATAGGCATACATGTCAGTCATCAGTGTCTGTGTGTGTGTGTGTGTGTGTGCGTGTGTGTATCATAGGACTACATATCAGTCATCTGTGTCTGTGTGTGTGTGTGTGTGCGTGTGTGTATCATAGGCATACATATCAGTCATCTGTGTCTGTGTGTGTGTGTGAGTGTGTGCATGTGTGTATCATAGGACTACATATCAGTCATCTGTGTCTGTGTGTGTGTGTGAGTGTGTGCATGTGTGTATCATAGGCATACATATCAGTCATGAGTGTGTATGTGTGTGTGTGTATGTGTATATCATAGGCATACATATCAGTCATCAGTGTGTGTGTGTGTCTATTATAGGCATACATATCAGTCATGAGTGTGTGTGTGTGTGTGTGTGTGTGTGTGTGTGTTATACGTGAAGATAAATAAAAGGTCAAGGACTGTATATATGCAATAATTATACTTCTTACCATACTTTCATATCCAGCCACTTCATCACACCAACACTCACTTTTTTAACCATAAGTAAGTATGTAGGGAGGGAGGTATACGTGTGGTTACTCTATCGAAGGTAAGGGAGATCGAGTCTTGTCATATTATATTGATGAAGAAGGCCCAACGTTTTACTTACTGTCCTTGTTGCATCACGTCACTGCCACTTTCTATTCTTTTATTACAAGTAACTCTACATTTGGTTCAAGGAATGGATAATAATGCATCTGTTCTTTTATTTTATACGGTGGCTTGAAAATAAAAGGTTGAATTTATGGTATGATATGAATATGTATCTATATCTACAAAAAAAATATATATATATATAAAGCCTCCATTGGGGATCTTCACACACACACACACACACACACACACGTGGTTTTGCCTTACGCGAGGGTTGGCTTTCAGCGACACACTTGTCAGTCACATATTTAAACAAAACATTAAACCACTACCTCATTATGGCATTAACTAACTAATATATTGTCAACAAAATGTCTTAAAATCCAATTGTCTACATATATTTACCTGTATTATAATAGTTACATGACAAATAATTAATTGGTTTACGGGGGACATTACAGGCAACCTCCCCCGTGTAAGGAATTTGGACCAATCCTCACTTTTGCTCCGCCTCTTCCCCACCCGAAGATGTCCATTACGCACACTCCACCGCGCACCTACCTATACCCACAATACCCTACGTACGGTGACGTTAATCCCGTGCCATGTTAGTAAGTAAATGGGTATATCGTATCTAGTGAGTTATTGTGATCGAATATCGGTGTTTATCGCCATGCATCGTCGTGTCCACATTACCCAGATGAGGAGGAGAGATGAGACAGTATATTCAAGACTCATTAAGCACGAAAAATGAGGTATGTGTGTTTTAATGTTACAGCGTGGTAATGAGTGACATGAGATATTCCACCCTGATCATGTTTATGTATGGGAGGTGTGTATGGAATATCGGGTTTCATCATAGTGTATTTTACGTTTAAATTTGTAGATAGTGAAGATTTTTACTATTGGTGTTGTGGTTTTCACGAAGAAATGGGAAAAGAGGAAAAAAAGATTATTTAAATTTGATGAGTAGAAATGAAATGAGAGATTTAGGAGTATGATTTCGTAGGAAGGAATGCTTGTTTTAGAGTTTAGTAAGGTGATATTATTTATTAGTTATATGATTTATACATGTTTTTGTCATTTCATTGAAAATAATGCATTTATAAATATTTTGTTCCTTTACATGGTTTCATTATTTCAATTCATTTGCTATAATTATAAAGGTGAGTATCTTTTAATCTTAAAATATTTGTTTATTTATATATGATAATTTTATCTGACGTCGTACAGACTCTGGGATTAATTTATAATGTGATGTGGTAAATTATGTATTGTGTATAGGAGACTATTCAGTGTTGAACTATGCGATGTTTGGATCTGTGTTGCACGTAATCAGCTGACTGGGATAAACACGGGGACGTCCCCATACCAGGCATACCTCGGTCACCAAATGAAATCTAACAATATTTATCCATCCCTCTCCCGTCCCGTCAACCAACACAATCCGTAGGAAGAGAGGAGGAGAGTAAAGTTTTGCGTGCGCTCCACCGTATGTGTGTGCTTGCGACTGTGTGTATGTGTGTGTGTGAGCGGCCTGCTGCTGGTGGTGGAGGGAGTGAGTGTGTGTATGAGTGTGTATGTGTGTGTGAGGCTCGCGGCAGCCGACAACTCCCTCCCTGCCTGGCGCGAGACTGGGTTACTGGGAGAAAGCTCGGCAGCGCGTGAGGCCCTCAGTGTTGGGATAGCCGTCTGTGAGGGAGAGCTGTGAGCCCGCCTCTCCCCGACGTGTTCTCTGTGCCGTATCGAGCCCCCCAATCCGTCTGAGGCCAGTTACTCCGTGGTGCCCCAGGATTACAACCCCAGTGGCCTTGCGTTTACCCACACCGAGATGCCCCTTGGGTTGATGATGTAAAAGGGCCCCGCCGAGATGACGTAGAGATGGTGTAAACGAGTGAGATTTTTCGAGGCAGTTTTAACATCCCACCCTTTAGTGTTGCCTGCCTGGCTTGCCACTGGACCAAACCCGCCGTCCGAATACCTTCTCTCTTGGCCTCGTCCCGGCAACCCCGTTTTTAGGAGCGTGTGTGTGTTCGATTCGCTGAAAACCTCCTCACACGCTGGTGAATTTGTAGTGGAGTGTTGTTGTGGGCATAATATTTTTTTGAGTGGTGTTGGTGAGAGAGAAAATTTATTAGTCGGGAAGAGAAATAGAGGTAAACATTGACCCGCTCTGAGTGTTCGAGGGGAGCCAAGGTACTTTTTTACCCGCGTCCGATCCCGCTGACTGCACCTCGGCTTCGTCTTCGGAGAGTTA
Organism: Petrolisthes cinctipes; assembly: GCA_033782935.1. Classification (NCBI taxonomy): domain Eukaryota; kingdom Metazoa; phylum Arthropoda; class Malacostraca; order Decapoda; family Porcellanidae; genus Petrolisthes; species Petrolisthes cinctipes. The sequence goes on from JAWQEG010006994.1 coordinate 33,890, forward strand.
CAACCGGCGTCGGCTTCGTCTTGCACCCACAGAACGACAGGTATGGGGAACGTTTTTATTTGTTCTGTGATCGTGATTTGGCAACCCTCTGAATGTCTGTGCTGGGAGGGATGGGGAGAGGGTGAGGGTGTGTGTGTGTGTGTGTGTGTATGTATGTTTGTGGTCAGAGGGTTAGTGCCACGCTTGAGGTGGATGTTGTTGTTGTTGCTGTTGTTGTCATGGATGTTGTTGCATACTACAAGCTGACTGTCCCTGTTACCAAGTAGTCAGCTATGCTTAGTGTACGGGGTGTTTAAGTGTGACGAAACAGATCAGACCAGAGTGGGTGTTGTATATATGTATAGTGTACTACGTGGGCTGGGTTGGTTCAGCTGTGCAGCCGAGTGACAAACGTACGTATGTACACCCGCGAGTAGGGTACATATCCTGTACCCTTTCCCTTCCATATAAATCGTGTCAAGCTGTGCCATTAACGCATGTGAATAACTCTTTTCATATCTGTACAAATATGCTTAGACCTAGAATATTTTGCTTCTATTTAGCATTCAGTAATATACTCAGATTTTTTGTGTATCATAATGTATACAGCATATAATATATACACCGTTATAATACCGTACGTAGAAGAATCTGTAAATTTTAACCTTTATAATTATATACTGTTGTTTCCATGTTTATATGAGTTAACGTTATGCATAGCCACACCTTCCAACCCCTTCATTTGTTATTCAGATTCTATACCAGGTTGGCAAAGACACAACATACTGGTGAAGGTAATGCAGCCTTTGAACGTTTTAGATTCCATCACCTAGTGCCACAAAACAGATCACCTGTATTACTGAGGTAGCCTAAGCTGTGTATTTTGTCTCACTTTGGAGGAATTGACAGCTTCTGATTAGAGTAGATCATCCCCCCTTAATCCCTAGACAGCTGCGGGCTACTGTCTCTATTTATTTATTTATATATTTACTGTCTCCACGTATCCATTTTCTTATTTATCTATATATTTATTTATTTATTCTATTAACTTTTTGACATAAACAAACCAGACAATTTTTTTCCGTCGTAGGTCAACATTACAGACGTCCAAAAGTTATAGACTATCTTATCTAACACATAAAAACGTTCTTATGACTTTTATATAACATATTTGGACCAACGCCAAATTACGATACTGGACACACGAGAAGTCCCGTTGTTCAATAAAGAGTAAAGGGAACCGCTAGGCTATATTTATTCCCTCTTGGTGAGCTAAGGTGAATTTATTGTAGGCTACTCAACCCTCCAATCTATGGTGGGAAACTGGCTATATAACTCAGTAGGACGTATGGATTATCTGTTTACTTGGTTGGTTTAGAGGAATCAGTAGCCACCGACCCGCTAACAACAACTACAATAACAACAACATCATGGTCCCCGTAAATAAGGTGAACCACTGACCCCACACACATCATATCCGGGAAGTCTGGGTCGAGGTTTGGATGTTTATAGTGAGTGTTGTTCTTACGGGGATAGAGGTTATGATGATGGGGACGAACTGGAATGCCACTGATTCATCCACACTATGGGTCAATTCCACAGTCGTTCGTAGTGGTTTGTAAGCACGCAAACGAAAGAATCTTAGCCGTGTTAATGACTTATGGCTGAATTATTTAATGAATTTGATGAGTAAACTATCCAGTGATCATCATTATCTAACTGTTTGATAAATATTGTGAATGCGGATTGCTCAGCTTTTGGAAAATAATGAAGCTTTATAAGTGTGGCTGGTTAGGAAGCTAATATATGAATACGACTGTGGAATCGACCCTATGTTAGGAAACAACTTATGTCTACCTCTGTTTTTTGTTTTTTTGGGGGGAGGGGATCTGTTTTGTAGCACCGTTTGGAGGACTAGGCTACTGAGATTGTCCAAAACAGTGTAGGCTATCTTAATGTAACCTATTCTGACCTTAGCACCCCTTACAATCAGTCAGGTCAAGTGCCCCTTACAGTAGGATAGAGAGCCAGGCTTACAGGTTAAAACAAAGTAGGTCAAATGCAGATTGTTGAGTTATCGTCCTTTCTCATAAAACGATAAAAAAAAAAAACACACACGGAAATTGAAATCTGACTGTGCAGGACCTAATCATACTGCACACAAGCTACTATAAGTAACAGAGACCCTTTTCCTGAACTCCATAAAACTGCTGTCACCCTTAAGTTAATAGACACTACCTTAAGTATTGAAATATATGTGGTCTTGTCGTCATCGTATAAAGGCGGTTTGATGTTATTTTAGCTTGAAATTTTGTCTGTCACAGTAGAAAAGTGTAGTATGCTTACCTTATCTGTGTATTTGTTTGTATGTGTGTGTATAAGATAGCAAGATGGGTTATTGTGTTACTCAGCCCCCATGCCGATGAAAAGCTCCGTAGATCTAATTCCATCGTGTGTTTGTTTCTTTGTATGTCTGTCAGAGGGGTAATTATAGAATGAATAACAAAAATAATGGCTCTCATCATATTCTTTACCATCCAGGATAAGGAGGGCAGGGAGGAAGAAAAGGCGGAACAGAAGATAATTAAGTTTGAAGAAGTTAATATTAGTAGGGGAAAAAGAACTGATGCTTAGGCCTAATCCAGCATCATGGGTACAAATTGAGGATGAAGGATTGAACAGCGATGACCAGACATGCTCTTGTAGGATTAATATACAGTAGCTCTCAGGTAGGTTACTCCAGTCCACGTTATGGTGTGTGTGTGTGTGTGTTTGTCTGGGAGTTGGGTGCAAGTTATGGGTTGCGACTACAGTTGAGGCGGCAAGCACAAGTGTTGAGTTAGTAAATGTTGGGTGTGGGTGGTGGTGGTTGTGACCATTTCACTTGGCACTCTGTCACTGATGGAGTAACGTGATACTATCCTTTCCTCATCTCTCTCATGATTTTTTTTTAGTTTACTAATGTCACTGTTTACTATAATGTAGTTCACTGTTTATTTTGTCACTGGTGGAATAATGTAACACTAACCCTTTTCTTTTCTCATTTACTATTTACTAATCATTCCCCCTAATGTGGATTTTTTTATACAATTATATATATGTGTCACTTACCTTTTTGCGTAATATGAAATAAAAAATAAGTTTCCAAGAAAAAAAATTACCCCAAAAAAACTAAAAGATAACGCAACATACCAATCAAATTAAACCCTGTGAAATGTTGTATCATCCTGGCAGATATTCTATTTTTTTTTTTTTTTTCGGTGTGTTTACCAGAATTCGAGTATGTGGATCCATTCTCTCACCAGTCACTAACGGGATTCCTTAACCTTTTCCCGTTCTGAGTTGTTGATTATATAGTGGCTTAGGTTACGGTGTCTCAAAAGTGGCGACACACACATTTGTAGCCCAGCCCTAGATCATTAATTAATTTCGTGTCGAGCAACATGTCAGGAGGTAGGGTATGTTCCATTGGTTCCTTAGTTACAGTAGGTACATATAAGGGGTACATTTACGCATGACATATATATTACAGAACTCTTCCTGCTTCACTCAATAAGCGTTAAGCGTTATCGGTAGGTAGGATTGGGTAAAGTATGAGGCGAGAGGACGTATGTAGTTAATATATGAGGCTGGTGTGAGGGCATTGTGTTGCGGTGTGGTGTAGGCCTATGTGAGGATGGTGTGTTGTATAATGTTGTGATGTGGGGTGGTGTGTTGTGTTGTGATGTGTTGTATTGCGTTGTGTTGTCGCGTGGTGTTTTGTGTTATATTGAGTTGCGTCGTGTTGTGGCGTGGTGTTTGTGTTGTGACGAGGTGTTAGTGAGAGTGTTGTGTTGTGTTGTCTTGTCTTGTGTCGTGACGTGGTGTTTATGAGGGGGTTGGATGGAGCGGACACCAGTGGCACTCCCCGACCCACTCTCACACACAAACACACTACATCATTTTCTGGCACCCATAAGGCGTCCCGTGGCACCGGTATTATTGGCACTCGGACCTCGGAGTATTGACACTTAAAGTAAGACTCTTATGATCTAAGACACATTCCTACTCTTTCATACCGGTACGAACAGTTATAATCAACAGAAGGTCGTGAAATATGGTGAAAACTTAATAGGGACCCTGTGATGTAGTTAGAAAATTGGAGGTTAGCGAGTCCTTCAAATATTGTCATAAAACACCACCTATATTGAAGGATTTTGTTTCGTGGCATAGTCAGAAGGAATGAGAAGCCACCAAGTCTCATACACGATCACGGGGTCCTTAAAAGCCGACGAGCTCAACATATGGTACCGTATATTCCTTCTGTTTCATGGAGTTTTCATAAAGTTTCACGGAGTGTTCATAATGTTTCACAAGTTATATATGAATCTTCGGACAAAACGGCGACACTACTATTTGTGTTGACTGTACAGTATATACCTTTGTAGCCAACTTCCCCTGACCTAGATGATTATTCAGGATACACATATGTTTTCCCTTTTGTGCGTACGACGTTGTATAAATTCCGTACGTATACATACATACATATACTCGTACGCTCGAGCTCGTAAATTCGCGACCAATTCCCCAAATGTTTATGTCATCTGAGCTGGTAACACTGTGTGGGAAAGGTGTCATTGTAGGTGAAAGATTGTATCATGTCCCTCTACTAATGTTCCAACTACTCTGATTCTTCCCCAAATAAATGTTACCAGCTCAAATGGCATAAACATCTAAGTACGTGGTCGCGAATTTACGAGCATATAGGCTGAAACTTAGCCTACACTAGACATCATTGGTGCTAGACATACTTAGCCTATTTACCTATCAGTAGGTACACATTAAATTAGTTTCTTTTCCACACACGACGTAGGGAATCGGTATAATATAGAGTATTTTGTGTGTAAACAGGATCGGATTCATTCTCCTTATGCACACCAGCACATACCGTTAGGCATAATCGGTTTAGTCAGGTCTCCTCATTTCCCTTATCACCAGAGAATACCGTACTGTAATCGCCTTACTCTGATTGTCCTCACCACACATGTCCCTAGAGTAACCTACATACATACATAACTATATTCCGCATTTTATATTATATCGATATGACAAAAAAAAAAATATATATATATATATACCGTATAGATAACTGCTTACTCAAGAAAAATTACCTATTCACACATGTCTTCTTCGCACAAGGCTTAACTTTTTTTTTTTTACCATTATTATGTTTATGTTATACGACAGCTCCTCTCTTGCTTGCTTTAGTTTAGCTTATATAGATATTCTTTCCTGGTGCGTGATACATGGCTTAAGTGGTGGTGCCGTTTCAACACATTTTCTGGTGCATGTGACACCCGTCCCTGGAGCACACATACTGTAACTCACACATGCAGGCAGACGACACTCGTGAAAAATTGGCCACACGAAGCAACAGCGTGCCTTACTCGTAAAGCAATATTTTCATCCCGAACAAAATTAATGCACGCCACACACACACACACACACACACACACACACACACACACACACACACACACCAAAACGACATAAATCTTCAGTATACTTTATATCATCACGTACCAATGTAACATGATGTGTGAGGGATGTAAACAATGAGTAGCCTATACTTCGAGGTGATAGTTAGGTAGCCTAGCCCACAGTCCAAATAGGCCTATATATGTGGACTGTGGCCTAGTCTAACCTATACGGGTTTCGAAGCTATAGGTAAAGTTGGTATTATGAAACTTTATCTTTGACGAAAGTACTGTTCTTCGCTATAGGCTATTCACACTGCAAAATAATGGGAACTGAGCGACGAAGAGAACTTTTCGTCAAAGAGAAAGTTTAATAATACCAGCCTTTAGTGGCATTAGTTTTTTTAGGTAAAGTTACTGAACTTTATTTCGTCATGTTGGAAAAACAGTACATCTTCGGAAATATTTTTATGTAGAGGCACTCAGGTATCTTATGATATGTGGAAATTACAGAAGATGTTTGGGTAAATATTTGTCCTACAAGGTATATATAGGCTGTATATACTTTACTTCACTAACACAGACAGAATCCATTACAATTTATATACCTTGTGTCCCTCTGACTACCTGGTATAGCCTAGTGGTTACAGAGGGTCCCGGGAGGAAAGGAGCAAAAGTTGAGCCAATGATGATTTATTTATATGAGAGTATTGTGAGTGTGACTGACTGACTGACTGACGTGCTCTGTGAAGGTGTTTCCAATTCGTCACGGTTAGCCAATTGAGTTAAGGTTAAAGTTTAAGGGACCCTGTGTGATGTAGTCAGAAAACTGGAGGTAAACGAGTCCTTCAAATATTGCCACGAAACACCACCTATAAGGAAGGAGCGTGTTTCGTGGCATAGTCAGGAGGAATCAGAAGCCACCAAGTTTCATACACGATCACAGGGTCCTTAAGTTGGGACATCTGTTTTGGCTGAATTGGATTTGGAGCATTAGCCTATATTGATTCCCTCGAGACTATGGCAAAAAAAAAAAAAGAGATATGTTCGTACACTAAGGGGAGTCTGGTTCTTGGCATATTTTGGAGGAATCAGTAGCCATCACATTCAACCCCAACAGACGACCCCGGATAGTGTAGGCTAGTTGGGCAATGGGCAGTGGGCAGGGAGGAGGCGTTCCATTGCCCATCTGAGGCCTAAACAGTTGTGCCTTATATAACATTATGAATCAGCCACACAGTCTTACAACATTTTAAGCTTAACAAAACCGCATTCTCCAATATCATTTACCTAGGTTTTATATACCCTAGGTAGTATTTAATTAAAGACTCGATAGGCTATGCACAGAGGGAGTGAAGACCAGTAGCATAGCAGCTCTTTCCCCTTGTCCCACTGTCCTTAGAAAAGAACTTGGTGGCAGTGAATCTAGTGGTGGTAGCCTGGTTGTGGAATGGTACTAGTGGAATAGGTAATAAAGGTTTTATTTGTAGTGTGGGTCGTGGTAGTAGTGGTGGAAAAGGTGGTGGGGGTCGTAATGGTACCAGTAGGGGTCGTGGTAGTAGTGGTGTCTCAAGTGGTGGGGGTCGTGATAGTAGTAGTGTTGCGGGTGGTGGGGGTCGTGGTAGTAGTGGTGGAGCAGGTGGTGGGGGTCGTGGTAGTAGTGGTGGAGTAGGTGGGGGTCGTGGTAGTAGTGGTGTCGCAGGTGGTGGAGGTCGTGGTAGTAGTGGTGTCGCAGGTGGTGGAGGTCGTGGTAGTAGTGGTGTTGCAGGTGGTGGAGGTCGTGGTAGTAGTGGTGGAGTAGGTGGTGGAGGTCGTGGTAGTAGTGGTGGAGTAGGTGGAGGGGGTTGTGGTGGCGGCAGTGGAGAAGGTGATGGTTATACAGTAGGTAATGTAACTCTATCTTAATCCTCCCTTACAATAACCCTACCTTTATCCTCCTCCCTAGCTTCTTCTTTATCTTCCCTTGTTCTCGTTCACCAACCTACCTTACTTCAATCCTTCTTCTTTCATGATTATTCTCACCTCTCATCTGTCTTGTCCTTTGTATTGTAATTTATTCGTATTCTAATTTATTCAGTATTCTAATTCATTCGTATTCTAATGTATTGCCCCATAGCATGTCTTTCCTCTGTTTTCACCCAGCCCTTAACTTCTGTCATCCTCACACCCTCATCCTCTGTACACTCGGTCTCATTCACATCCACCTTCTTACCTCTACACTTTTCCCCTCACACACACACACACACACACATGCTCTCTCTCTCTCTCTCTCTCTCTCTCTCTCTCTCTCTCTCTCTCTCTCTCTCTCTCTCTCTCTCTCTCTCTCTCTCTCTCTCTCTCTCTCTCTCATCCTCAGCTTCATTCGGTGTAAGTTATTAGCATTAATGTTTTGGTCGGTCTCTCTTACCTGAGTATATTGAAGGCCAGTGTGGCGGAAGAGAGGTGGAGGAGAGACCCTTACCCCCCCCCCCACCCCTCAGCCCCCTCTCCCAAAACCCTCCCTCCCAAGACCCTCCCTACCTCTCCTCCCTTCCTAGACCTACCTTTCCCTCCTACCCCTCCCTCAGACCCTCCTCCCTATACCATTCCTCTGACACCTTCCTTTTTAACCCCCTCCCCACCCACCCCTCCACCCAGGCCCTTCTCTCCCTCAGTAGACCCACACACATAACTTTCTTCCTTCCCTTCCTAGACCCTCTCATCAGAATCTTCCCTTGCCTCCTCCTCCTTCTCCTCCTCGAACCTTTCTTTACCTTCCTTCCTTCTTTCACCTTTCATAGACCCTCATACAGCCCCTACCTCTCACCTCTACTCCCTACTATATAGACCTTTCTCTCCTCTCTCCTTAGACCCTCACGTAGATCTACCGTCGATCGATTTTTGGTAGGCCTATTGTGAAGACGTTGCAAGGTCGCACCGCTCCTAAATAGGCCTAGCCCTTTTTAAATTCTGTAGGCCTATCCTTGCTTTCTGCGGCAAGAGTGGAAGCTTAACAACGTCGGCTGGTGTTTTTAGGGCACGGTTTGGGGAGTGGATAAGTCATAATGGTCACAGAGTTCGTATCCATCTAGTTTCATACCGTACCTTCCTTTCCGTCTGCATGTAGGAAAAGCAGAGCATACCGTAAAGTAATAATTATTAATTATCTATACCGGCATAATGGCCGAATATATCCTAATGTTGGGTTGGACTATAGATTTCGTAGCCTATATACAAGATATCATACCGTGCCATCTTTTCCGTGTGCATGCAGGAAACGCACATCATACCGTACTGTAATAATTATCTATACCGGTAAACTGGGCGTAGATATTCTCATGTGGTGTGTATTACGACACGAGAGGGAATCCGTCCACGTCAATCAAACTAAAAGAACTGAGAAGCTGTGTTTGTACCCCCGATGTCATGACTAAGACTGACACACTGAGTTGTATCCTCGTAACTCCGTGTTGATCCCTCGTACCCACACCACCACCACCACCACCACTCCTCCACCACCACTACTACTCCTCCGCCGCTGATGAAGCTGCATAGACTCCACACTCACCCCTTTCTTTGTCCACTTACGATATCTTTGTCTACGGGTCTATGCTATAAAACTATCTAGATTATTGACAGTCTTTCCCATATATTGTTTAGTGTTGGGTAGATGCTTCCCAACTCTATATAAGTAAGGGGAGATTCTTTTGAAGGTACAGTTGGCAAAATATGAATTGCAACAAATCTTAATGGAACTTTAACCATAGTAATATCCACAACTATTTGTAGGGACTATAAGTATGTAATTCTGAATGAAATATACATATCCTTCTGTATTACACACTTATGATCCCTACAAACAACTATGGACCTTAATAAACTTATATATATGTTCTATCAAAAGTTGTTGCAATTCATATTTTGGCAACTGTACATACATTAATGGTGGTGGGACGCTGATTCCACCAAACTGTGCCACGAAACAGATCCCTTATTAAGTGAAGTACATAACATTGAGGTTCGCCTGTTTTCTGTCATAGTTTGGAGGAATCAGAAACCTTCCAATTCACCAACAGGAGAATCTTCCCTTAATGGTCGATCATTTTATAATAAGTTCGTGTTGTGTTCAATCAGAACTGTTTTACGAGCGTTGGAGAATGTAAACAAAACAAACACACGATAGTAATGAACAGCAAAGGAGGATTCGGTGAGGATAGAAAGTGCAAAATCATTTATATCCTTAACATAGGACATGAAGACGATTATAAAAATGATTAATATTTTATTTTTGTATACCCAGCGAGTGAGTACGAACCATTAAGGCGTTATATAATAAATAGGTCAACGGGAATGCTTCTTAGAAATTATATATCTTACCTGTATCATCATTTAAACCCGAGTATAAACATTCGGACCATAAGTGTTTGTTGTTTGTCGTGTTCGTGTTTTGTTTCTGTGACGGATCATAAGGAATATAAACCTCTTGTGTATGTTATTTTTATTCCTTTGTATGACACAGAGGAATATTATGTGTAAGCTTCGGATGCGTGTAGGATATTATATATATGTATGTATGTATGGTCAAATCTCCCCTGTGTGATTCTTATTACGTACTGTCTTATACTTACCTTCTACATCCTTCCTTTCCTAACATTACCTGCCTTGGTTTTACACACACACACACACACACACACACACACACACACACAATAAGAGCATGTAACAATAGTAACACACACATTTAGCCTAACTGAAAGCAACACACACACACACACACACACACACACACACACACACACACACACACACACACACACACACACACACACACACACACACACAACACACATAAGAGCATGACACACAATAGCAGTAACATTAACACTGAAGCCAACTAGCACACACACACACACACACACACACACACACACACACACACACACACACACAAAACAATTCCTACTATCTGAGTACTACCCTCGTAAACATATCCCTGAGAATTGGCAGACCAGAGGCACAAACAGGGTAGAAAGGAGGCCGACAATTTTACATCAGTACATTCTTGGACAAATTGGTAACGGGACACACACACACACACACACACACACAGAGGTCCGAACGCCTTTAATCTCATCCTACTTCCTCATGCGAACACTATTACTGTTTAATCCTCTCTCTCTCTCTCTCTCTCTCTCTCTCGTCTCTCTCTCTCTCTCTCTCTCATACACACCGAGTGAAAAAGATATATAGTCTAATTATACCGGTATAGAAACTAGCTGACCCGGTGTTCTGTGTCGTGTGCTCGGGGTGAGGCGTGTGTGTCAGATCTTGTAATGAGTCTTGTTAAACTGTCTGGGAAGTTGGTGGCTCTTGCATCACTCTAGCTACCACCCTCCTCCTCCTTCCCACCTCAGTCTTCTCCCTTTCATTCGTTCATCTTGTCCTCCTTCTCTCTCCTCCTCCTCCTCCTTCCTTCTCTTCTTCCTTTCATTCGTTCTTCTTGCCCTCCTTCCCTCTCTCCTCCTCCTCAGTCTTCTCCCTTCATTCGTTCATCTTGCCCTCCTTCCCTCCCTCCTTCCCTCCTCACTCTTCTCCCTTCATTCGTTCTTCTTGCCCTCCTTCCCTCCCTCCTTCCCTCCACTCTTCTCCCTTCATTCGTTTTCTTGTCCTCATTCCCTCTCCTCCTCCTCGACTTGCCTTCTCTCCTCATTCGTTCTTCTTGTCCTCCTTCCCTCCCTCCTTCCCTGCTCACTTTTCTCCCTTCATTCGTTCGTCTTGCCCTACTTCCCTCTCTCCTCCTCCTCACTCTTCTTCCTTTCATTCGTTCATCTTGCCCTCCTCCTCCTCCTTCCCTCCTTACTCTTCTCCCTTCATTCGTTCATCTTGCCCTCCTTCCCTCCCTCCTTCCCTCCTCACTCTTCTTCCTTTCATTCGTTCTTCTTGTCCTCATTCCCTCTCCTCCTCCTCCTCCTTCCCTCCTTACTCTTCTCCCTTCATTCGTTCATCTTGCCCTCCTTCCTCCCTCCTTCCCTCCTCACTCTTCTCCCTTCATTCGTTCTTCTTGCCTACTTCTTATCTCCTCACTACCACCCTCCTTCCCTAGTGATTTTATTCTCATGCTGTGTACTTTCATCTTCACTCTCTTTACTTTCATCCCCATTCTTCTTCCCTCCCCACATTCGTCCTTCTTGCCCTACTTGCCTCCTTACCACCCTCCTTCCCTTCCCCATCCTTCATCCTGCTCTACTTCCATCCTTAATACATTCCCTTATCATCTGTCTCTCTTACCATCTCTCATTACACTGTCTCGCCCTCTTCCTTCTTCATGCACTCCATTCGTTCCTCATGTCTAGGGTACTTTTCTCTCCATGCTTCCTCACCCTCCTTTATTCTTCATCTCTCTCACCCACTCTCATTCCTTTCATCCCTCCTCTCCTCTCCCACCCTCTTTAAATCATCATCTCTCTCTCACCCACCCTCCTTCTTTTCATCCCTCCTCTCCTCTCCTACACTCTTTAAATCCTCATCTCTCTCTCTCTCTCTCTCTCTCTCTCTCTCTCTCTCTCTCTCTCTCTCCTCTCTCTCTCTCTCTCTCGTCTCTCTCTCTCTCTCTCTCTCTCTCTCTCTCCTCATTTAATTCTCATATTCTCACCCATCCTCGTTCTTTCTCTCACCTCACCTCTCATCCACATTCGCTCCTCATTCCCATCATATCTCACCATCATTCTACCCTCACCTTTCCTCTCGTCTTAATCCATGCATCTTCACCTTTTCCTCCTTTTTCCATCCATCCTTGTCTTCCCTACTCATATAATTATAGGCTATGTTCTACCTTTCCTATTTAGCCTATCCTCTCTCCTCATTCCCTCTTACCTCCATCCCCTCCCTCCTACCCCTCCTCATCCTACTAGCCTACCTCCCTCCCTCCAACCCTGCCTCCTCCTTTCCTATTCGTCCTCACACTCACTTCTCGTCAGTTGGTTGTCACTACCCAACCCCTCCTGTCTGTTAACCATTCATTCCTCACAACTCTCCACTCAGTTCCCTTTCATCACTTGGCTCTCACTCACTCTCACTCCCTCTCTCCCACCCTGTTAACCATTCACTCATTCCTCACTACTCTCGACTCAGTTCCCTTTCTTCCTTGGCACCCACTCTCACTCCCTCTCTCCCACCCTGTTAACCATTCATTCTTCACAACTCTCCCAGATCTTCCAAGCCTAGGACGATCTTCTGTCATTAAAGGACCCTGTAATGTTGTAGTAAAAAAAAGAAAAAAAATTGGAGGTAAATGAGTTCTTCAAATATTACCATGAAACACCACCACCTCTATGAAAGAAGCTTGTTTCGTGGCATAGTCAGGAGGAATCAGAAGCCTCCAATTCTCATACACGATCACTGGGTCTTTAACACAAACGGCTTCATCATATTATTTGCACTACACAGAGGAAAAGAGAGGGTTAAGTTGCATACTGTGTGAGCGGCTACAATTTGCATTACTGATACGATAAGAAGTCCTTGAATAGACTATAGCAATATATTTAGCTTCACCATAAATCAATCTCTCTCTCTCTCTCTCTCTCTCTCTCTCTCTCTCTCTCTCTCTCTCTCTCTCTCTCTCTCTCCTCTCTGCATACTACGGTACTACTCTTATCACCACCTACGGTATACAGTATACTCCTCACCTTGCAGTCCCACCAGGTCATTCACTTCTCTCTCTCTCTCTCTCTCTCTCTCTCTCTCTCTCTCTCTCTCGTCTCTCACACACGAGATGGAGGAAGCCACACAAGTACTCATGCACGGACGTAACTATGTAAGTGTGTGTGTATGTGTGTTTGGCTGGTTCTGAATGCGCCAGTGTATATAACCTACATTGATTTGTGTGTGTGTGTGTGTGTGTGTGTGTGCATGGTTGTTATTCGCTTGCGTGACTCTTTATCTGCAGTTGCTTGTATTTCTTCTTGTAAGTATGTGTGTGAATGTGCTACTCGTATTAAATGTATCCAGTAAGTAGCCTTATGCTATGTGTGTCAGTATCAATTTTTACAATGATGAGTTCTGGTATTAATGACCCTGTACAGATCGTGTATGAAAATTGGATGCTTCTGATTCCTCCTGACCATGCCACGAAACAAGCTCCTTCCATATAGTTGCTGTTTCGTGGCAATATTTGAAGGACTCATTTATCTCCAATTTTCTGACTACATCACAGGGTCCCTTAATATAGTTTTAGACGTCTCGTGTGCCACTGTGCATTTTAGAGGATATTATAGTGATACTGTGTTTTAAGTGTGGATGATTACTATTTGGTCACTGTGTCATCGGATAAGGGAACGTCTATAAAATAAATCGAGTTCCGGTAAGTAGATAGTTGATAAAAAAAATAAGACTACATGTATGACCTAGTGTATAATTATAGCCTATCTCAGGGGGCGTTATAGAGTTTAGGCTATGTTGCATGCTGGAGAACTGAAGGCTATATATAGGCTACACAGATATATTCCTTCAAACTATACCATGAAGCAACACTTATACCGAGGACGCCTAGTTTCCTGACATAGTTTGGAGGAATGGGTCGCCTCAGTTTTGTCGACAGTGCCCTTATCTCTCTTTTCCTTTCCTTTCCTCCCCATAACCGTATAATTATTCAGGGGAATTTCTTTAGTTGGTGAATTGGAAGGACTCTGATTCCTCCAAACTATGCCTTGAAACAGATCCCCTATAAGTACAGCACCATTGAGGGCGTCTGTGTTCTGGTGTAGCCTAGTTAGGAGGAATCAGTAGCCTTCCAAATTAGCAACAAGAGAATCTCCCCTTAAAGGACCCTGTGATCGTGTATGAGAGTTGGAGGCTTCTGATTCCACCTAACAATGCCATGAAACAATCTCCTTCCATATAGGTGGTGTTTCGTGACAATGATTGAAGGACTCGTTTACCTCCAAAATTCTGACTACATCACAGGGTCCCCTAACACCAACATCAACAACAACAACTTATATACAGACCGCCCCGGGTACTATAGAACTCAGCCACATATATCACGAGTCCTTACGTCGTCTTATCAGTGCAAATAGACATGCCAGACTGGTTGAGTACAGTACACTCACCTTATCACACAAACACACACACACACACACAGACACACACAGAGCCGACCGAGTCTTTGCCCGATAGTTTGACCTTTACACTCGCTCTCTCACTCGGGAAACGTA
>JAWQEG010006995.1:0-22500 GCA_033782935.1 Petrolisthes cinctipes
CATCTTTACAGCTCACACGGTACGTTCTCCTCACCGCTTACCACCACAATTGTCACCATGGATCCTTACTTCCTCACCTACATGCATACATCCATCCTTCACACCATCACAACCACCACCACCACCACCACCACAAGTATTGCCAATCCTCACTACCACCACCACTACCACCACCAAAATTATTCCTTTCTTCAACATTTCCCCTATCCCCATTACCCCTTCACCCACCTACCCACCCACCCCACCATATCTTCCTCAAATTAATTTAACCTGTGTATCCCGTCCTTTTTGTCTTACCCACACCGAAACCCTATCTCCTTTTTTTCTCAGTATCTACCTTAATTATTATTATTGCCAATCCCTTTATCCAACTATCCATAATTACCCTAACCATATAAACACCAGACACATCACATAATCCCCATCCAATTAAAACTTATGTAATATTTTCATTAACCAACCCCTCCCTTATACCACAACGAAACTCTTCATCTCATTATACCTCTGCCTAACCTCACTCTGTCCTGTCCTGTCCAACCCAATTCACCGTCCCTCCCTATACCTATCTCTAATTATCCCGGCCACATGGAAACCCTATCTTTTACCCTTGCCAAACTTTATACTTTCCTTCCCTACCCAATTAACCTTACCCACTCAAGTCTCTCATTATCCCAACCACATTAAAGGACCCGAACTGATCCCTTTCCTCTCTCAGCTGTCTCTCCTTTCTTCATTTTATTTCGTGCTTGACCCTCCTTTCCTTCCTATTCCGTCGTGCTTACTGTCTGTTTTATCCTTTATCCAAACAGTCTTTATTCTATATATATACATATACATACATACATTACATCTTCATCATAGCCGCATGGAAACCCTATCCCACCCCAGCCAATCCTTACCCTATGTTCATCCTATGCGAATAATTTCTTCGTACCTAAACACTCCCTCATTATCCTAACAACCACGTGGAAACCCTATCCTCATCTCACCTCACACCACACCAATGATGCTAGACGTACCGTACCCACATTGCACCCCGGGCCTGACTTTCTCAATGGTCGCATAATATGTATCTGAGAGAGAGAGAGAGAGAGAGAGAGAGGGAGAGAGAGGGGGGGGGGACTCTTTAGCATTGGTTGCACGGATATGACTGGTACCCTTGTCCTGCGAAGAAATTTCTTCTCTTCAAGTGCATTCTGTTTAAGTGTGTGTGTGCTTGAGTGGTGGTCTTGTCCTCATCTACTTATCCTCATCTTCACTTGCATCATTTTATATCTCCTCCTGTCCTTCCACTTCTGGCTTTCATCATCACCGACAAGGCTGGGAATCGAAGCCACCAGGTTACGAGAACATGCCTGTCGCGGTTGAAGATAGATGGATAATTTGATAGATACATAGATAGATATATGGATAGATAGATAAATAGGATAAGAAATAAGAAGAAATAAGTGAGAGTGAGTATGAGAGTTATCCTATCCCTTTCTGAAGTCAAGTGGTCTCGTCAAGGTTGTGGGAATAGTGAACTTAGCCTCGTATCCTGTTGTTTATTTTGTGTTCTCGGGCAGGGGTGACGCACAAGTGGTTCTTATCATACTAAAATCTGGAGTAAATGATTCCTCTAAACTATTCCAACCAACAGAACACCACATTATTTAAGTTAACATAGTCTTCGTTTCCTGGCATACTTTGGAGGAATTAATGTACAATATCAAGTGTTTATGTGTGTGTTGTTTTTTCAATATTTTCTTTGTGCTTCGTTTTGTAATAAATTTTAATCTGTCTACCACGGAGATTATCCCAATAGCAAAGTAATACTATTTTGGCTTCGCTTTATAAATATATATACATAAAAACTCCACCTTTTTTTTAAAGTAATAAGTGGACATCCCTGGCACATGGTGGTTGTTGATAAAGTAAACAAACCCAGTATGTTTTTATTTTCACATCATCGCCTCATCTCAATTTTACACTAACTGGCATCATCACATAATTTTTTACTAGGGTCTTTCTCACCGTTGTTGATTAATTAAACGCTTCCAAGAAAAGTATATACTCCACCGATCAGAGTATTATAAAATGTAGAGGAAGAACTTGATAAAATGCGGAGGGAGGAAGGGCTCGGTGGTGGTGGTGGAGGGAGGTGAAGGGTGAAGGAAGGGGAGGGAAGGTCAGTTTTCAGTGGATTCTCGTCAAGTGGAGAGTTTTGTGTGGGTGTTGATGGAGTGATGATGATGAGATGGAGGTGCAGAGGAAGGTTGACGAGGAAAAGGAGGAGGAGGAAGAGGAAGAGGAAGAAAAAGAAGAGGTGGAGGAGGTAGAGTGGAGTTAGCTAGGGAGGAGTAGGAGATTGAATAAGATAAAAAGGGAATAGAGAGAGGGGAGGTAAGGACGGGGAGGGGGGGAAAGGGTTGGATAGGATGACCGAGAGAGGGAGGGTGGGAGGGAGGAAGGGAAGGATGAAAAAGTGGGGTTAACGCTTCACATGCCGTGGTAGCGTCAGGTTCACTCCCCCTCCCTTAAAGGACTAATAACTTGTATCCATTTGTTTTAACATGATGTAAAGATTATGGTAACGTCATTTTGGAAAGACCCAGCCACGTGACGACACACTAGTAGAAGTATTATTATTATTATGTTGTTGTTGTTGGAGTTTACAATAAATAGCCATGATTTAGGATGGGAATATTCAACTCCGATACAAGGTTGACTATATGACGGGCCTTCTGTTTGATGTTAGGTGTATGATTGAGTCGTTTGTCAGTATACCGAGTAATTTTACAGACAAGCCAGGAAGAGTAATGAGGAATAACATTAACGCGATCATTGGGGTTGGTTGGTTATACCTTTTGTCGTAACTAGAGCCAAGTTGACGTCTCAATGTGCCATCTCTTGACCCGGAATTATACACGTACACATTTCATCACCGTACCGTTATACTGGTCTTGCTTATAGTATTGCAACACACACATACACACACACACACATACACACACACACACACATAGAGGTCTTACCGCATTAGCACACACCACTCCCTTCATTCACAGCCCTTCCGGTCTCGGGTCAGATTTATACAATTTAGATTCGCAAGGATGTCCTCTAACCTCTAGTAAACAAGGTGTGTGTGTGTGTGTCCTTAGCAGGACCGAGACTATGAGAGAAGAGAACGATACAGGATGGGAGGCGGGTTGTGAGGGAAGGGGACGAGAGGAGAAAGAAATACAAAGGATGAAGAAGCTGGCTGTGAAGGGAGGGGACAAGAGGCAGCTAGACGTGTGATGGGGAAATGACAGGGATGCAAGGAGTGAGGGATGGCAGTGAGGGACATGCATACAGATGGAGAGAGAAAATAAGAGAGGACTGATGGGGGAGTGATGTGAGGTAGAAATGAATACAAAAGGCAGGGTATGAGAAACTGATGTGAATTATTTGCAAAGGAATGCTAAAGGCAACTCGTCCCTTTACCTAGCATCTTATTCTTATCCAACCAACCAACCAATCTATATACCTACCAACCAACCAACCTACCTACCTACCTACCTACCTACCTACATATCACCCAACCAACCACTCACTTACTTACCCCACCACACACACACACACACATTTACCTGCCTATCAACCAACCTACCTACCACCCAACCAACCACTCACTTACTTACCCCCCCCCCCACACACACATTTACCTGCCTACATGCCTATCAACCAACCAACCAACCAACCTACCTATCTCCAACCAACCAACCTACCTATCTACAACCCAACCAACCACTCACTCACTTACCCCCCCCCCACATTTACCTACCTACCTGCCTATCAACCAACCAACCAACCAACCAGTGCCCAGTGGCGTCTCATACACTCCCCCAGGCCACCACCACCACCACCACCTGAACCTTCACTTTACTACTGACGGAGGGGGAGTGGAGGGGGATGTGGGACTTTTTTTCTCTCTCCCTCGGGCGCTGCTAACGTAATTTGGGCCAACTTCTTTTTGCCTTGATGAAAGCAGAGGAGTTACTGCTTGCCCTGCCCTCTCCTGCACCTGCTCTTACGCTACACTAGACTAAACTAAACTATCCTAATGTAGAATTGCAGCTCTTTCTGTCTGTCTCTTTCTCTCTGTTTCTGACTGTACATACGTCGTTGGTAGTTGACAGTTTCTCTCACTATCTCTCCTCCTCCCCCCCCCACCCCCTCGTCTCTCTCTCGTGTCAGTCACTCTACTCGTCCAATTTACCCTTTTTTCTGTCTCCTTTCTGCCAGTCCAGCCGAACAGTGAGAGTTCCTTCCTTGCAAGTACAGCGTGTGTGTGTGTGAGGGAAAAAACGATGATTTGTGTTAATGCCACCAAACACCACACTTGCCCCTTTTTATGCTACATGCTTACTCACTCTCTCTCTCACTCTCTCTCTCTCTCTCTCTCTCTCTCTCTCTCTCTCTCTAT
Organism: Petrolisthes cinctipes; assembly: GCA_033782935.1. Lineage (NCBI taxonomy): Eukaryota > Metazoa > Arthropoda > Malacostraca > Decapoda > Porcellanidae > Petrolisthes > Petrolisthes cinctipes. The sequence goes on from JAWQEG010006995.1 coordinate 4,448, forward strand.
ATATATATATATATATATATATATATATATATATATATATATATATATATATATATATATATATATATATATAAGATTGACACCTTTACAAATACTGTTTTGATGATTTTCTTCCTACTGAGCTAACCATCCAATGATATTAAGCTCACACACACACACACGAATACGATTGAATAATGAGAGAGAGAGAGAGAGAGAGAGAGAGAGAGAGAGAGAGAGAGAGAGAGAGAGAGAGAGAGAGAGAGACTTTAGAGATAACATTGACTACTACTATGGACTGAATGTACTGGTGATGAGTGAGTGAGTGAGTGAGGGAGGAGCACTTTTGTTGTTGACTATTGCTATGGTAACCGTCGACGCTGGGAAGGAAGAGGGAGGGGAGGGCGGTCTGTCTCCCTTGTCTTGACACACACACACACACACACACACACACACACACACACACACACACACACACACACACACACACACACACACACTACAGAGTACTCTTTCTTTATCCAAGCGTGATTGTGTTGTGTTTGTGCTTCAATTTATATTTTTAATTGGCGAAAATATACTGGTTCCCTCATATAATTTATTGTGTTTTTATATATGGCTAATGTACTGTAATATCCATGACAAATTACACTAGTATTTACACCACTAGATACAGTAATTATTTTAAACTTACATAATCACTGCATGGAATGGAATCACGTGTCTAAGATTTTATTGTTTGGAAATGAGTCGGTGCATTTTCCAATATAAGTAATAAAAAAACCTTAATTAGGCATAATGTTCCTTGCTGTTCCTCTGTGTTACGTGTGTGTGTATTCAGGGCGTGGAATGGAGTAGTAAGTGGATTAATTGAGGGGGAAATGGACTAAAAAAATGAAGAGGTTAGATCAGATCAGGTCGGGTCAAGTCAGATCAATCTTTGGGGAAGTTGTTGTCGAGGCGAGGACGGGGTTGGCAAAGTAGGAAGTAAGGAAGGATAAGAAGTCTGTTACAACAAGCAGGAAAGGCAAGGAGGAGGAAAATATACCACGAGGAGTAGAAGAAAATAATAAAAAAATAAAAGAATAGGAGGTGGTGGTGGTGGTGGTGGTGATTTTGGAAATTACATACATCTGTTATCACAAAATTGGAGGAGGAACTTTGGAAACAACAGTGAATCGTCTTCAAAAACTGGAGGTGAATAGAATTGTGGTAGGCAAATAGAGATAAAATTTGGCTCACTTGCATCATCAGCTCTCACGTTCAGAGTGTGTGTGTGTGTGTGTGTGTGTGTGTGTGTGTGTGTGTGTGTGTGTGTGTGTGTGTTTTCCGTTTTTTTTATATTTATGCACAGAACGAGATGGGGAAGGGAAAGGAAGGAAGGAGAAAGAAGAGTAGAAATGTAGGAGGAGAGAGGTATTAGATCAAAGAAAGGAGGAGGAGCTGGAGGAATGAGAGGAGTAGCAGGAATATAAAAGATAAGAGGAAGGAAGAGCAGAGGTGAGGAGGAGAGAGAGAGAGAAAAAAAAAGAAACTTGATAAAATTACACAGAACGGGATATAAGGGGAAGAGAGGTCGCATCAGGTGAGGAGGGGCGTGGCTAGGGCAGTTGGCTGTATACAATTATTTCCCCTGTATGTGTGTGTGTGTGTGTGTGTGTGTGTGTTGATTTAAAGGTCTTCTTCGGGGCTGGATGGCGTAATGGTGTTAAGGGTTAGGTTACAGTATTCAGTGTTGGTACTTAAATCTGGAGCAAACTATTCCAAGCAACAACAGGCCTTCATTATTATTTATATCAATCCGGTCCTGTTTCCTGGCACATTATTGTAGGAATCAATTCGCACCAGTATATAAAAAGTATAGTATTATGCCCTTAACAAGTCCACCCACACACCTTGTTTATAAGAGGTCATATGACGAGGTGAGGGTAACGGGTTGTGTGTGCTTCCCTTACTACCATTGTGTAAGTCTCTCTCTCTCTCTCTCTCTCTCTCTCTCTCTCTCTCTCTCTCTCTCTCTCTCTCTCTCTCTCTCTCTCTCTCTCTCTCTCTCTCTCTCTCTCTCTCTCTCTCTCTCTCTCTCTCTCTCTCTGTGTGTGTGTGTGTGTGTATGTGTGTCTCAGCAGGACAGACTATGTGAGCTAATTAATCAGACACGCTACACAGGGGAAGGAGGCCTGACCCTCCGGATATTACTGCCTTCCCTTTGCTCTCTCTCTCTCTCTCTCTCTCTCTCTCTCTCTCTCTCTCTCCTAGCCTTTCCCTTCTCTTCGATTCACCTTCCTTCCCTTTTCCCCTTTTTTCTCCTCTCCCTCCCCTCCTCTCTCTCCCCTCTTCCTCTTCTCCTCTCTCTCCCCTCTTCATCCCCTCTTCTCTCCCCTCTTCCTCTCTCTCTCCACTCTTCCTCTCTCACCCGTCTTCCTCCCTCTCCCTCTCTCTCTCCCCTCTCTCTCCCCTCCTCCCTGTCCCTCACTTCCCCTCCTAGTAATGAATCCGTCCAACTTTTTTCCCCTTCATCCTGATTATTACCGACCTAGTAAATTAACAGAAGCCTGCCTGCCCTCCTCCTCCTCTTCACTCTTACCCCCACAACCCCGTCCATCATCCCAACCCCCAGCCTCATTCAGACATACATACATACATACATACATTTATATTACATTCATATATATACACATGGAGGCACCAACGTTCAGTCACCCATACAAGCATACATACACACATTATACATATTATATTATTCACAAAATTGCACATTCACATACTCCTATCTACTATCATACAAACCTTACATACATATTTTATACGTATTTAGTTACATACATACAGACGTACATATAGTTTTTTACATTGAGTACATCCTTATCGATTACCCCTTCGCCACCACACGCAACGTTTTTGTATTATTACATTATTACGAGACATGGAGTGGTGGGGAGGTGCTCACTTTGTTTTAGGAGCAATGGAGGGAGTGGAGAAGAAAGATGTGAAGAGAAAAGAGGAGGTAGAGGGAGGGAAAATGAATAGAAGGGAGGGAGGAAGGAAGTGAGTTGGTGCATGAATGGAGGGAGAATATATTAGGAAGTGGGGGTAAGTGATGTGACGCAGAGAAAGGATGATAGAGGAAGATAAAAAGATGTAAAGAAGATAGAGAGGGAGGGAATAGGAAATAAGTGACGAGAGTGAAAATATGATGTGCGTAAGGAATGGAGAGAAGGAGCGAGGAAGGGGAAGGATGTCAGAAAAGCAGGGAAGGAAGAGAGGAGGAAATAATACCGATTGAAAGGACGGTGGTGGTGATGATAGTGGAGATGGTGATGGTGGTGATAGTGGAGATGGTGGTGTTAGGGGTGGTGGTGGGGGTGGGGAAGGAGGTAAGCTACACGGTCTGATGATAGAAGGGGAAGGAGCGGAACAGATGACAAGTTGTGTGTAAAGAGAGGGAGGGGAGAGATTGAGGCAGGGAGTGCATAAAGGGAGGGTGGGGGGGAGGGAGGAAAATATTGGAGGTTAAGAGAGGGAGAGAGAGAGTGTGTATATGTAAAACGGAGGGAAAAGAAAAGAAAGAAATTGGTGTATGTGAGAGGAAAGGATGGAGGATGTAAAGTTATAAAAAAGGGAGGAAGAAAGGAACAGGATGAAAGATTATTTAAGTAAAAAGGAGAACGTTTTAAAAGGAATGATTGGGAGGACATAGGGATAAGACAAGAAGGGAGAAAAATGGAATAAGGAAGTGTGTGATGTAAATAAGAAAGTTTGTGTAAGATGTAAACTAGGAGAATATAGGGAATACAAAGGAAGTACATGCAGGCAACAGGAGGTCCATAGTGGCCTTTTACGAAGTTACCTGTTTAACTACACTAATCTAGACGGAAAGGAAGGAGGATAAAACCACGTGGATAGAATATACAAGGAGAGAAGCTAAGGAGTGTCATAGGCTAGGGAAGGAGAGAGGTGGTAAAGAATTCTATACTGTAATTAAATAGAAAGGTGGGAAAGTTTGTCTTGAGGGTTTGGGGAGAGGGTCGAGGTAGAAAACACATACATAGGTCAGTTAGGTCAAATTTCGCCAGATTGTAGTTCTAGTGTGTTTTGATGTATTTTTAAGCTTAAGAGTATCGTTTCAACCGTGTCCTGGAACATTGAATCAACAGCTTAGCATATGAGATAGTGAGGAGGAGGAGAAGGAGGAGGACGAGGAGGTTATCTTGAAGTTTGAAGTCGACTGCACAAATACATTTTTTTTATGTCTAGCTCAAATCCCAGTTTAAATATGTTTAGCCTCAGTTTACCAGTTGAATTGTTTGACACACACACACACACACACACACACACACACACACACACACACACACACACACACACACACACACACACACACACACAAACACACACACTGGTATATGATGTTTACACCTTGAATTAAATTTTTTACAGCACCATTACGCGCAACATTATAGTGTCAACATGTTTTTACGGTCACAGAATTATTTCAACGTCGGTTGAGGATGAAATTTTCTTAAATATTCTTAACCTTAGATAATGATCGGTGTGGATAGGAAGGAGGTTTCGGGTGTTCTGTACTATCTCCAAATAACTTTATATAATTCCACAAGAGCAGTGAAGTAAATAAAACAGTTTTATATGTACGTAAACCACACTACATATAACTCCCAATAAAGATTAGAATATACATAAAATAGTTTGATACGTACGCCAAACCACAAGACCATTTTACTCCAAGTGTTCGGTCGGTATTGGTGAGTTGTATTGTACCGTATAACTTTGTATTACTTGTCAATAAATATTCTTGGACAATGGATGTTTTCCGGTGATTATGTTAAGTGTTTGTTGTTAGTCCAAGGATATATTGGTTATGTATTCCTATCCTTTGCTTGGATATTTGGTTTGGTGTAGTTTAAAAATATTCATTGGAGGTTTTTTATGGAAGAAATTGAAGAGGAAAGGAATGAGAGCATATAAAAAGATATATGTGTACTAGTGAAGAGAGAGAGAGAGAGAGAGAGAGAGAGAGAGAGAGAGAGAGAGGGCGCAAGTGAGTGAGTGAGAGAGAGCTTGCGTGTGGACTCCCCCTCGGCACCTCACGACACCACCCCTGCCCCTGTCACCGACCCACGCAGCCAACCAACCAAGCCCCGCCCCGCCCCGCCCCGCCCCGTTGAACCCTTCCCCGTTACTACACCCTTACCCTTGCCCCGCCCCGCCCAAATCCACCCCACCTCGTTAGTACACCCCTTTACCCCTCCCAGTCAACGCACCCCCCGCCCCTCCCAGTCATTACAGTACAATTGTGTCCCCTTTGCAACCCTCCTTTACCCAGCCTTACTCAAACCCTTTCCCATCTCAACCCCCTTTACCCTTGCATCTATCTCCTTGTCCATTCTCTCCATTTCCCTTCCCTGTCAGCCTGTTTACTCCTCTCAATTTTCACTCCCTCTGTTAACCTATTCAGTTCTGATAACATTTTGGTCACTACCCATTCTTTTCTCTCTTTATCCACTCCCTATGTTAACCTATTCAGTTCTTATAACATTTGGTCACTACCCATTCTCTTCTCTATTTCCACACTCTCTGTTAGTCTATTTAGTCCTTTAATATTTTGACACTTTCCCTTCTCTATACATAACTCTGTCCAGGTTATAATATCTTTTGCATTAGTTTACTGTAATGGTAAGCGGTGTGCCTTGTTGCATGTTATGGCTTTCGTGCACGGTGGCGACTCACAAAACTTCTCGTCATGTTGGTAACTTACATTTTACCACGGTTAATCCTCTGTTATTAACTTATGTACACGGGGAGTCTAAAATACACGGCATATCCCTTGTTCATCCCATGGTAACTTGGTATACGGTCATGTTAATATAATATACTGTTAATGGGGAAGTTTTGTGTTGATAATTCTGGAGCAACTGAATACTCCAGACTATTCCAAGCAACAGAACACCATTATATTTACTCTTCTGGTCCTGTTTCCTGGCATACTTTGGAGGAATCGAGGAGCTCCAATTTAGCAAAAGCGAATTACCTCCTTAAGTGCTAGGTTTTTTTTTTTCATGCTATGTGCTTAATTATTAACTCGTAATATACGGTTAACTCCCTAGTTCTTTCCATGCTAACAACTGAACAGTCACCTAAATTAACTCTTAGAATTCATGACTAAGCCCCTCTTTTTTTTTTTTTTTTTTTTTTTTTTTTTCGTGCATGTAAACTCTAGGGTACACGTGTTAACTTTGGTACAAACAGTGGTAAATCCCCTTCCTATCTTGTCACTCTTTTGTCCACAGTTAATCCCAAGTTTTTTTGTGTGTGTGGTTTTGTTTTACATGTCAGCTACTGTACCGGGTCATGTTAACTTTACACGACACTGTTTATTCCCAGTTCCCCCACATGACAACTGTTGTATTCGCTCCTGTTGAAAAAAAAAAGTATATAAAATAAATCAACTGTTCGTTCACCACTGTTAACTTTCATTTTCTCACGGTTCGGGCATTTGAGAACCTCGCAGGAATTGGCAGAAACGATCATCACACATTATGATTCACTCGGGACAAACACGCGAGAAACACCTACCCACTCACCCAGACGAGGAAGAGGAGGAGGGATACATTCTATACCGATATGCAAGACGTTCCATGAATAGTAGTACTCGGTTTTGTGTTAATGTATGTGTGTCCGGGAAGGGTTTAGATGGCATGAGGGTAGAGTAAGGTATGGCAGAGAAGGCCTTAGAGGACAGGGCAGGGCAGGGTACTGTATAGATAGTGAAGGAATACATCGCTAGACGTGACCTCTACACCTTCAGGCTTATCTCTGCCATTCACCATTTTATTCTTCACGTCCAAATAGACTCTGGCATCCTGGACACGCTATGTATGTCCGCTGGTCACTGTTAGGGTGTGGGATCCGCCCTGGGACACGTGGGAAATGGTGTGGTGGTGGGAGACATTCTTGGGTGTGGAAGCAACCTCTGGGGGTCACTTACAGGGAACTTGAATAAGTGAGATGTGGGAGGAGAGCAGACGCTGTGGGAATTGGTGTGTGGGAGTAGTCGTTGTGGTGCACGAATGAGGTGTAATAAAGTGTGATACATGTATTGGGAGGTAATATTAGGGAGTGTTTGGGTGTGGGAGCAACTTCTGTAAAACCCAGTTGCGTTTGTGATTTTGGGACGGATGACTGAATCAAGGAAGAAGAGTTGGGGTACAGTGCTACAATATTATACCTCCTTGTATTATTTTGACCATCGCATAGAGAGTAAGAGAGTTTTGTCGCGAAATGATAGATACTGAAGCTTGGAAACTGAGCTAACTGTGACAAATTATGAGATGGCTTATTTGTGTAGTCTGTGTGAAACAGTGGAAAGCAATAAAGCAAAGGCGTTGTGAAGAAGAAACAAAATAAAAAACTGTGATCCAGGAAAATAGAACCCAGATTGAGTGTACTGGGAAACCCTCAGTCTTTCATTTACACAAGTGGTCTACCCTGGAACAATATACCGTCATTCATCTTTCCCTTTACTAAGACTTGTGCTCCTTCAAACGCAGTGCAGCCCTCTAATTTCAAGACAGAGAAAGTATCCCCTTAAGTGCCAGGAGACTGAGTAACACAACACGTGCTGTAAAGTCAATGCTCTTCATCCGACCCTGAGAATATATTAGTGTCGAAAAACGGAACAAAAACTGTGCAGTATTTTAGGAAATATATTTTTGGTATCATACTCTTATCATAAATGTGTTCAGTACGAACCCTCTTTCTCGCTCGTGTGTGTGTGTGTGTGTGTGTGTGTGTGTGTGGTGTGTGTGTGTGTGTGTGTGTGAGCAGATTGATATATGGATTGCATTATTTTTTACAGGTTTACAAAAAAAAAAAAAAACTGAACTCCAGATTTACACAAAGTTAACCCCAGTATAAAGATGTGTGTTTGTTTGGATACCCAGGAGACTATTCAAAGTGATAAAGCGTCTCAAGTATATGTACCTTCAAGAAGCTTATCCCTAAAGTTGGTGGTGTATATATTATGTACACATTTCCTTGCCCTTTGAAATTTGGGTGATTTATATGTATGAGGAAATTTGTCAGTGAAGAAAAAGTTTTGTTACACTGCATGAAAACGTAAAGGTTAATAAATATACATAAGAAGAAAGTGAGTACATACATAATATTGTGTTTAGAGTGAATTATATTATTGTTTGATTCAACTCTGAAGAAAGTGTATTGAAGTTCTCTGAATAATTTATATCCTCTTAGCTGCTTTTTAACTGTGTATACGTTTGTTTGTTCAAGGTCTGTGCTAGTTCGCGCCGCTTGTAGGTCTCTAAATCATCAGCCCCCTGTGTGTTTATACGTGTGTGGAAAAGCCTGAGGGGTGTTACTGTGGATATAAATAGAGTACATGTATGTGTGGTGCATCATGAAGGTATAACAATTAAGGTGTTTATAAAGTTGTTAAATACATTGGACATCATGTACAGGTGACGTGGACATGTGTTGTTATTGTTGTGTTGAGGACATGTGTCGTGGTGTCCTATTTTGAAGCTGTCCGGTGTGGTGACATGTATGCCTTCTAACGCGGATATGTATACCTACGCCGGTGCCTACTCAGGGGCATACATGGGCGTGGGGTCAGGCGTGGGTGGGCTCTCGGGGGGCAGCATGACGGCGCCCCCCGCCCACCACCAGGTCCTGGCCGCCCCCACGCCCTTACCGGCGGCAGCGGCTGCAGCGGCGGCGGCACACACCCTACCCCCCACTACGGTCAAGAGGAGGTGAGTATTGGGCGGATACACACACACACACACACACACACACACACACACACACACACACACACACACACACACACACACACACACACACACACACACACACACACACACACACACACACACACACACATGTACGATACCGCCTTATTGAAGAGAAGTGATGTTCAGTTGTGATACAATGATAATATGAATCGATTTCTCTTCACAATAAAATGTTTAGTGTATGAAGTATGATAAGTATAGTGTGATAAGTAAGTATATATGACATGCAGCCAACGAACACATCGATGTCTCTTCCAAACTCCACACGAACCTCACTGACAGACAATATATAACAGGTAATGTGATATAAAGACGCGCCACTCACACGCCAGCCATCGACAGCAACATCAGCAGCAGCAACTCTTGTGTTTCGAATGATATTGTGTTTACAGTATCATTATGGGGCCAGAGTGTCACATAATATTGTCTATATTAGGCTAAATGGGATATGATTTTGACCCTGAACTAGAATCTATCGACTCCTTGTAGAGTTACGTATATTTTTGGTCCACGGAGTCAGGATTTTCATACACTATGTTTTCTGGCTGTTCTTTATGTGTGTGTGTGTGTGTGTGTGTGTATATATATATCACAATGCATACAATGTCTAGGTACAGAAGCCCGCCGCGCATGCACGTATCGTATTATATAGTCGTGCTGGTTACAATAAGTTGAGGGACGTGTTGTATTGCATCATCTTGTTGCCTCTTCCCTTCCACGTTGGTTATGGAATAAAGCGTTTCATCTGTGAAGTAAGAACCAGTCAGGAATCTTCTAAGTGACGTTAAATTGTCGAGAAAATGAGTATCCCTAAAACACTGATATTTGAGAGAGTGGTTCGGGTGAGTTAGGGAGTAGTGGGTCGGGGATTGGGTTGTGTAGGAATGGGGCGAGCAAACGGTGAAGTTGATTGTGTAAGAGTGAGTGAATGGGAGAATGGGATAGTTAGGCTAGTGGTGGATGGGGTAACTAGTGAGTAAGTGGGATGAATAGAGTGAGTGAGTGAATGAATAAGAAATGGAAAGGTGACGACTAAGCTAGAGTAAGGGGACACTATACTCGACCCCCTACCCACCCCACCCCACCCCACCCCACACCCTTACACAACAACAATATCTTCCTCATGCTGTGATTGGGTTCAGAGGGCCTGCCGCAACAAGTCAACCCCGCCTCCTGTCTCGTAAATTCATGCAGCCACGGAAAATTCCCTACAGTCCTCGTCGTCGTTGAAATTGTTCTGCTCATCACGGTAAACGTTTCCCTGATATTCCAATTTCCGAAGGTAGTTGTGGTGTCGTTTGTACGTTCACCGCTGCATTGGTAATTCGCCGCTACTTAGGTTTACTTCTAAAACATTTTTGTGTGTTCAGTATTCGAACCATTTTATATAATCAAGATAAATTATATAAGCGCTTTCTAGACTATTTTACTTTTATAATATATATATTATGTACAGTCACGAACCAAAGTTTCGCCACCCCCTTAGCTGGCAGCAAGGCGAAGTAATTGTTATAGATATGCTGAACGATCAAACAAATTGGTGTATTGAGTTGGTAATGAGTGGAAAGAAGACAGTGTGAGGTTCAATTTACACGAACCACAAACCCAAAGTCATGAAAAGTGAACCTCACCTTGTCTCGTATTCAACTCAATACACCAATTTCTCGGATCATTAAGCATATTATTAATAGTGACTTCGCCTTCCTGCCAGCCAAGGTGGTGGTGAAACTCTGGTTTGCCGCTGTACTGTGGATCCTTCATTGCAGCGTTAAGAAATTTTCCTACTCCCAGAAAGGTGTATAACAGAACGTTCGGTGCTCGTACTAAAATATTTTCTGGACACTTAAGTTGAAGGAAGTTGAAGGTAATGGTACAGTTTGGTGGCTAGAGATAATATTACCCTGTTGGTGGGGAACTCATAGCTACTCAACCATTATATCAGTATGTATGTTGTATGTGGTAAAAAGACACACACTCACACACACACACACAGACAAATAGACAGCGACACGGAATAGAAATCCTTACTATGGGAAGGACTAATGTATCTCATGGGCACCAAAACCCTTTATTTCTTCTGCTTCAATAAACGATAACAATATGTAAAGTGATATAGTAAAATATACTTCCACTTCCTTGTATGAATGAATACATGTACGAATATATATAATGTGCTTTGACTGTGTGTATGTATAGAGTAGTTCATGTGTGTGTATACGGTAGTGTGTGTGTGTATGTATGTATACGGTAGTTTGTGTGTGTGTATGTATACGGTAGTTTGTGTGTGTGTATGTGTATGTATACGGTAGTTCATGTGCGTGTATGTGTATGTATACGGTAGTTCATGTGTGTGTGTATGTATACGGTAGTTCATGTGTGTGTATACGGTAGTTTGTGTGTGTGTATGTATACGGTAGTTCGTGTGTGTGTATGTGTATGTATACGGTAGTTCGTGTGTGTGTGTATGTATACGGTAGTTCATGTGTGTGTATGTGTATGTATACGGTAGTTCATGTGCGTGTATGTGTATGCATACGGTAGTTCATGTGTATGTGTATGTATACGGTAGTTCATGTGTGTGTGTATGTATGTATACGGTAGTTCATGTGTGTGTGTATGTATGTGTCAGCAGCTGGCATGCCTCATACATTAGAATCATCACGTGGGTCCCTTGGCTGTGTGTTTTTATATCCTGACTTACAGATAAAGAGAGAGAAAGAGATACTCCTCAAATATTCATAACTCCAGTCTTGGTGAACTAAAGTGAGGGGTTTTAGCCCAGGTTTCGTGAGTTTAAGTGGAGTCGGATGGAGGTTGTACTTGCCATGTGTGTGTGTGTATTTTTTATATTTTTATATATATGTTATTGTAGAAAGGTATCACGTGTTTGCAGGGAGTTTCCACACGTGTCAGAAGAAAGAAAGGTGTCAGGTGTAAGTTAAAGTTGGCCCTGTTTGAAGAAGGTGTTACGTTTTTGGCGTCTGTTATCTGGTATTTGTGGGTGTGTTTGAAGGTGTTAGTTGAATCTAAGTGTGTGTGAACAAGGTGTAAGTTGAATCAAGGTGTGTTTGAACAAGGTGTAAGTTGAATCTAGGTGTGTGTGAATAAGGTATAAGTTGAATCAAGGTGTGTTTGAACAAGGTGTAAGTTGAATCTAGGTGTGTTTGAACAAGGTATAAGTTGAATCAAGGTGTGTTTGAACAAGGTGTAAGTTGAATCAAGGTGTGTGTGAACAAGGTATAAGTTGAATCTAGGTGTGTTTGAACAAGGTATAAGTTGAATCAAGGTGTGTTTGTGCAAGGTGTTGGATGTAACTTGAATATAATCTCGCTTCTGCCAGTGTAGAATCATTGCTAAAAGAGTAGACATCTCTTGTGGGCGAATTGGAGAGCTACTGATTTCCTCCAAACTATATATATCATGCAACAGACTACTTCATTATACGAGCAATAAAATATGTAGCTTATAGTATGGAGGAATCAGTAGCATTCAATATACGAGTAGTGGATTTCATACGTAGCTTAAAGTTAAAGGAATCACCATCTCTCTCCATTTTTTATTACCCCAAGAAACTCAATATATTCCCCAGATAGAAGTGTAAAAGTGTTGTGAGTTGGATGGATGATGTAGTTTCCTGCCTGGGTACATGAATAGTGTGCAGTGTAAAGGTGAGCCAGGGTTGGTTGGTTAGTGGGTGGTGGCTGTCTGTCAGGTCTGGGTGGTGTTAAAAGGAAGAAGGTGTTGAAAGTGGGGAAACGGAGTCGGATTGAGTTTTCCACGTTAGTTTATGGCAGGCATCGTTTTGACTGGTTATGACAGTGTAAAGTGAGTGGTGGTTGATTTTAACACAGAGAGAGAGAGAGAGAGAGAGAGAGAGAGAGAGAGAGTTTTGTGGTACGAAGGGATTTGATATATTCTCCCTCTCTCTCACTCTCCTTTCTTCTATTTCGTACACTTCTTTTCCACCCTCTATCCATCATTACCTCATACTTCCCCCTCCTTCCCTCCATCTCATCCACTCCGTTCCACCTTTCATTCCCTCCCTACCAAATAACTCATCCCTCACTCAATCCCTCCCATCCTTACAACCCTCCCTGCCTCCCATAACTCATCTCAATACCTACCATCCCTCCCTCCCCATCCTCTCTCTCTTATCCTGGCTTCATCCTTCCTAGAATATAATCCTTCCCTCACTCACTCCTTTCCTTTCCCACCACATCTCTCTTCACCTCATGTCCATACCCTCCATCCATCTATCTCTCCTTCTCTCTCCTCTCATCGCATCCTTCCTTATCACTCCCTCCCCATCGCATCCTTCCTTATCACTCCCTCCCCATCACACTTTTCATCCATCTTACATCTCATTCCCTCCCTCTCTCTTTATATCTATCTCCCTCCCTTTTCACACAGACACACACCACCTTCTCTCCCTTCCTCCCTCCGGTCATTCCCTCCTTCTATCCCCTCCCCCCTCCCCCCCCCAGTCGGCCATTTTATATAACCAGGTGTGCGTGGTGGGCAAACGATGGCATATTTGTCCAGGAAAGCCTTGTGTTATTTTGTCTGCCCCGTCGATTTAAAAGAGATTTGTTTAGTAGTCAATCAAGGAAGTGATGGTATGTTTGCATGGAGGTTACGAAGGGGAAGGGGGTGTGGAGAGAGACAGAGTGTGGGGGTGGGTGTAGGTGGGAGAGGAGTAAAAAGGAGAAGGAAGGAGGGAAAGTAAGAGGACGATGAGAAAATGAGGTGAGACGAAAGAGTAGTGAGAGAGATGAGTAAATGGAGAAGGAAGGAGAGAAAGTAAGAGGACGATGAGAAAATGAGATGAGACGAAGGGGAAGTGAGAGAGATGAGTAAAAGGAGAAGGAAGGAGAGAAAGGAAGAGGACGAATAAGAAAAAAAAAAAAAAAAGTGAGACGATGGAATAGTAAGAGAGAAGAGTTCAGAATTCGTTAGTAGGAATAATCAAACTTTAAGTACAACACACGACAGGTGTTCCAGAAACTTATCTATATATAAAGAGAGAAATGCCCCAACGACAAAATTGTACGTAATATAGATAAGTTATTAATTTACAATGTGAAGAGTGAGTGGGATGGAACGGATAATAGGAAGAGAGAGGAAGGGTATAGTGGAGTGAGTGTATGCATGTCAGAATAAAAGATGGAGTAGATGATGATAGGAAGAGAAAGAGTGATGTGTCGTAGTAAGTCAAGCAGGTAACCTCTCACACTCTTACAGTACTTTATATTCCCCTGCCCCACACATTCCCCTCATCACATTTTTTTGCACACATACATTCACATACGCACTGTACGAGTACATACCAAGAGTTTTTTGTATTTTATTTATATATTTTTTCAAAGGAGTGTTTGTGATTCTGGAAGACTACTACAAAACCACCGCCAAGTATCATGTTACTGTTTCACACCCTGTCCTTTTACACACACATATATATATATATATACACACGTAAATCCACAAGGAAGGAAAAATAAACACGGATATATATATATATATATATATTATAATATGGTGTATATAATAAAAGGTCAGCGGTCGTTACGCCTGAGTAGAAGTGAGTGACCAAACAGGCTGGTGGTAGTGCTGTGTCGGGATGCTTGAGAACCTCGCCCAGAGCAGGTCTGTAGCCCCAGCTGACACACACCACCACACCCACCACTACCACCACCACCACCACCACTACCACCACCACCACCACCATGCCACACCACTACACCAGGAACACATCACCCGTACCCACCACTACCTCGTTAGAAACTCACTACCACACCCATTCCCTGCTGCTATTCTTGACCACGATACAAATGGAATTGTATTTTTTTCTTACATTTAGAATCATACATAAGTTGTTTTTGTGTTGCACAGGTGATGCACATACTGTATATGATATATTATTAATGATATAGTATATAGTTGTAATTATATAGACTTGTTTGTGTTTTGAGAGAGAGAGAGAGAGAGAGAGAGAGAGAGAGAGAGAGAGAGAGAGAGAGAGAGAGCTATTGTGTGTGTGTGTTTGTGTGGAGGAGTGTTGTAGGTGTATCTTGGAGTGAGGGAAGGAAGGTGAAGCAGGTACAGATTCTACAAGGGGGTTCCTGGAAGGCAGCTGTTTAAGGTATTAATTTGGGCGGTCTGACCGTGTTGTGGGGGTGAAGAGGTGGGTTGATACAAGAAAGGCGCATTGAACAACCTGGGAAAAAGAGGAGGAAGGATAGAGGGAGGTGGGTGTAGTGGAGAGAGGCAGGAAGAAGTGGTGGGGTCGTCGGATACAGTGAATGGAGAGAGGTGGGAAGAGGTGAAGGAAAAAATGAAGTTAAATGGAAGAAGTGGAGGAGGGGAGGGGAGGGGGAGCTGAGGAAATCTAGAAAAGTTGGAGACGGGTTGGAAGAGATGGGACAGATAACAATAATGGAGGGAAGTAGGAAGAAGTGAGGAAAGAGGTGCATTGACCAGACTGAGGAGAAATACATGGAGGAATTAGGTAGAAAGGGGTGAGGAGGTAAAGATACAGTGAACGCGGTAGGAAGAGATGGAGGAGAGGTTAAGTGATACAAAAAGTGGATGTGTCTGTCTGTCTGAGGAAAGGTACAGTGAATGTATGTGTGTGTGAGAGAGAGAGAGAGGGGGGGGGGGTACACATTGAAGGGGTCAGTTCGTCTCTGGGTGGGTGGGTGGGTGCCGGCAGGTACTGATATTAGGCAGTAAATTATCCCCCTGTGTCTGTCTGTCTGTCTAGTTGGCCTCGGGAACAACTGTGATGTGAGATTGGCAGTGTTGGGTGGCTTGGCGGCAGTCCAGACAGGTAGACCTCGCCCCTCTACCTCCTTCCCCCTCTACCCTAGATTAAGTCGGCCTGCAGTATAAGAGTATATACATCTCTTGGTTATAATGCATGTGCTCTAAAATTTATCTCTTTTTCGACACGTACAGCCGTCACCAAACACGTTGTCGCCTCGTATGCCAACTCTTGAACCACATACACTAAGTTTCACACACTCGTAAAATGAAGTACCAGAGAAAGCAGACAGAAAGACAATGCAATGGCTGAAATGGTTGAATATTAACACTGACTGACGGCGAAGCAGATACAAAAAAAAGTAGACTGACAGGTGATAAAAAATATGTGAAATGTTGCAGAGAGGTCGTGGGACTGAAGGTGGTTGTGAAGTAGTAATAGTAGTAGTGTTGGTAGTAGTAGTAGTGGTGGTAGTAGTAGTAGTGTGGTGGTAGTGATAGTAGTAATGGTGGTAGTGGAGGGGTTAGGGGTAGTGAAGGTAGTGGTGGAAGTGGAGGTAGTAATGGAGGTGATGGTGGTAGTAGTAGTAGTAGTAGTGGAAGAGGTGGTAGTGGTGGTGTTGAGAAAGGGTTGGTGGATGGATGCCTGGAGGGAGGGAGGGGGGGGGGACCACGAGAGCAGACCAGGGAGGCCCGCTGGCTGGACTCTACTCTTTTGATCTTGTACTGGCTGGTTGGCTGACTGGCTGACTGGCTGAGTGGCTGACTGGCCCTCCTTAGCACCGTCACCTCCTCATATGGTCTTTCACTGCACCACCACCACATCATCATCATCATCAACAACAACAACAACAACTATACCAGTCTGGCCGGGTCAAGCTCTGCTCTCGCTCCGTATTTACTCTTACCAAAGTATAAATCAGCATCTTTGCATCCTGTTGTTCACTTGTATAGAGGGATTGCTGTAGTGAACCTTTAAAGTTTAGGGTCTACGGTAGTAATGTTCACAATCTCTTCCTCATTATCTGTTGAATCTGAACGTGAAAGATGATGTGAATTGTGAATCTTATTTGATCGAATGTCAATGATAATACGTGTTGTGAATCTTGTATGAGAATGTCAGAGTAAAGATGTGTTTGGTGTTTGAGAAAATGTTATATCAGAGATGTATTGTGTGTGTGTGTGTGTGTGTGTGTGTGTGTGTGTGTGTGTGTGTGTGTGTGTGTGTGTGTGACCTGTACGTCCATTGACCTGACGATGGACCCGGCATGATTCTTCTCTGATTACTCTTTGTCATTTCTACCAGCACGACTTGAAGTTGCGTGGCGTGTCCAGTCAAACTTGTCACTCTTACAGGAATTAATAATGGTAGTGACTCGTGATCGGGGAAATAGAAGAGAGAGGGGCATATCAAAAGAGGAACCAGGAAGTTGAGAGCAGAGGCATATTATTCTTAGTGAAGTGTGGAACAAGAGGGAATAGTAAAGGCATACATGATATAACAGTAAAGAGGAAGGAGAGGGAACACCTAGGGCAGCGTTTCTTAACCTTTTACGACCTCAGCACCCCCTTTAGTCAGGCCTATAGGCAATCCAGCTCCCCCTACCTTTGGCTAACATATTCTAGTAACTGTACACTGTATCACAAAGCTGGTGACGATGACTTCATACGAAAATGTGGAATGCTCATACAAATTAAGTGCTATTTATCACCATGCTACAACACATTTGAAAATCAGGTTAAAGTTTATTGAATATAAAAAGATGTGTAAAAATGCATTTGTCACAAAGTATCCCTTCACTACAGATCACCGCGTAATAGAAACACTGACATTTTACTGCCACATATGCAACCTTTCCCAGCACCCCTATAATTGATTTCAGCACCCCAGGTTAAGAAACGCTGACCTTGGGCAAACTTAGGAAAAGAGGAACGAGGAAAAAAATAGAAAAAAGAAAGAAAAAGGAAGGAGAGGGAAAATAGGCATGTAAAGGGAAGAATGGAGGAGAAAGAAGGTAGCCATCTAGCAGAGGCAAATTACAACTTGTCCCGCGGGTGTCATAAATAGAGCACACCTGAAGGAAGGGGAGTTGGGTTGCCAGTAATGAGGCTGGATGAAGAGGCTCAGGTTTGACGGTGGTTCCTCGATAAAGTGATAGTGACCACAACACTCACCGCAGAGTGACAACAAGTGCTGATGGAGAGGCAGGAAGGCAAACCAATTCACTACGGCATCTCCTTTACTTCTCCAGTCTACATCTCAGACACCTCCTTCATCTTCCCTTCCTTCTACATCTCAGACACCTCCTTTATCTTCCCTTCCTTCTACATCTCCTCCACCTCCTTCATCTTCCCTTCCTTCTACATCTCAGACACCTCCTTTATCTCTCCTTCCTTCTACATCTCAGACACCTCCTTTATCTCTCCTTCCTTCTACATCTCAGACACCTCCTTTATCTCTCCTTCCTTCTACATCTCAGACACCTC
>JAWQEG010006996.1:0-24394 GCA_033782935.1 Petrolisthes cinctipes
TATAGTGTTGATAAATATGGAACAACTGATTCCTCCAAACTATTTCAAGCAACACACCACCATTATTATTTTTTATTATTTAGTCCTGTTCTCTGGCATACTTTGGAGGAATCAAGGTACTCCAATGAACCCCAAGTATACCCTACTATCCCCTTAATGTTCTTGTATAAGGCAGTGGGTGAAGTGGTCTCCCCTGGGATTCCTGTTCTCGTGGTACCATTGGCCACAGAAATTCGTACACACGCTGTTGTTTTCGAGGGATTACAACATATAGAAATTATAAGACTACGTAACTGCAACGCAACAATATTATTAGGCTTGTTGTTTGTTTTGTAATTGCCGAGACACTTGGTAGACCATTCATTGCAGTACTTCCACAATAATAATTAACTCTTTCCATATAGCTTGTGTAAGAAAGCCTGAGGCCAACCGTACCAATTTCGAGTCCCTGAGAATTGTAATTACTGTGGTATCAGATGTACTGTACTACGGGGACGGTGTAAGATTACATGCTTCAGTTACATCATCTCAATTCTCAGAGCTAATAGTGCAAGAATAGATAGTGTGCTTGCCAAATAAATAGGTTCTATGTCGTAAATTTCAGAGCTGATAATGCAAGAATAGTTAGTGTGCTTGCCAAATAAATAGTTTCTACATAACAATCAAACCATATTGTACTGCCGGAATAAAAAAGCGATTCGTAAGATGACTGTGACGATATTAAACAACAATCGCTTACGGGCCTTTTGTGCCGGGACGCTCTTGCTCAAAAAGTATACTAGATGTACTGTATTGTGTTCCTTATGAGTCCGGTGTGTGAAGGTATTAGAAGGCCGAAATCTGGGAAGGGAAATTTATAAAGAAACAAACTCGGGAAAACTTCTGCCTGCCGGTGCCTAAATCTCAACATTGTCAAGCTTCAGTGGTTATACATGCTGGTATGTTCGAAAAAAAAAAAAAAAAAAAAAAAAAAAAAGCGTTTGTAGCAGAAAAAAAATAAATAAATAAAAAAAAAGGAGAGTACTTGTATATTGGGTTAGAAAAAGAAAAGAGAGAATTTCATCTACTAGATATGTATCGTTTTGAGTTTGCATTAGTATTGGGGAGTTCATGTGGACGATAAGTTAGGATATGTTGTGTGTGTGTTTTTTGTTTTTGTACTTTGCGTGTGCTTCTGTGTGTGTGTGTGTGTGTTTCACTTTCCGTTTGTGTGTTTGTTTTCACTTTCTTCCCTGGTCTCAAAATGTCAAAATGTCATGTAGTGTTGATGATTTCCTGACAAAATACAACAACAACTTACTATCGTTCTGTTTTTAGCCTGACGACAATGAACTGGTTCCCTTTCAGTTTATACTTCTGATGATAACTTGTTTTGAGTAGATTAAAAAGCTTATGATATTGTAGATAACTTCCCTAATTTTTGCTTATGCTTGGTGTAATTATTTAAGGACCCGGTGATCTTGTATGAAAATTGGAGGCTTCCGAGATCACTTAACCATGCCACAAAACAAGCTCCTTCCATTTATTTGGTGTTTCGTGGTAATATTTGAAGGACTCCTATATCTCCAATTTTCTGACTACATCACAGGGTCCCTTAATCAATGAACCAATGTATGAATAATGCACTTTCGTCCACAAAAAAAAAAAAAAAAAAAAAAAAAAAACGAAACCAATATGCCTGTCACGAGTCAGACATAATACTCGTGACGTAATTTGAATTACAGAGAGTGGAAAATTCCATACTGGTCTCAATATAGAATGTTCTAGAGAAGGTTCTGGAATATTCCATTCATGAGACAAAGGAGATAGGTGCGGGTTAATCTGCAGGTAGTCTTAATCCGCTGGTAGTATCCAAAAATAGACCAGGTAATTAGAAAAGGGTCAGGAAGGCTGGGTTTCAACTGAATTGCCACATTCAGTCATATAGGTGTTCGTACATTAAGTACATCTTGTATTGATAAATTATGCTACCAGGGTAATTTATGGTATTGTAAATGATCGTGAAGTGGAGGGGAATTATCGGGAATTATTAGCACGCCATAGGTAAATTGCAATTGCAGGTATAACTAAGGAATGAGAGGGTACCATGTAAATCGTAGCCAGTTAGGAAAAACGAACAAAAATAGGAGGAGGAGTCAGAGAAATTTTGAACCAGTTAAGGAGGAAGAATTGGGTCAGTTGGAACAGGACACTTGGAGAGACAACACTCGTATAAACTAGCTTCCGCTTGCCTGAATTAATCCTCCACGTGTTGAGTGGGGAAGGATCAACGTAGACACCGAATTCGTTGGATATTACCACGATTCCAAGGCTTTACAGTTGTATACTGGCCAGTTGCATCGACGGTGGTTCAGTAAGTGAATTAAGGTGAGGGGGAGCTGGATCTCTGAAAATTACGAGTGTGTTGTGAGACTCTAAATTATTCCCAAGTGTGAGACATTAAGAAATATTCCAACTCGCGTAACAATTGATAGAATTACTACAAGTGTTAACGTAACCTAGACTATCGTCACGTATACGAACGAGACGTAGCGAGAGCGAGTAGCTAGTTAGCGTGGCGTGAGTGTGTGTGTGTGTGTGAAATTAATTTATTTATGTTGGCATACTGGAGTTGAATAAATATAGAAAATTTGCAATTGGTTGTTTAAATGCACCAGTAGATTTGTTATCTATATAAATACATATATATCGGGAAGAACCTTAACATAAAAATTTATTATGTGCGTGGTGATTGAGGCCTAAACGGGGAATTAATCCCCGACTTTTTGTTCTTCGCTGCAGCCAACCAACGAGATCATAAATTAACAGGGCAAGGTAAGTTGTAATTGTCATATTATAAAATACATTATCTATCATTCTCACATCACCGTCACAATGCCTGCAGTAGGAGGAAAATATTTTGGCACCAGGTATTAAAATGTAATAATAATAATAATAATCTGATAATAATCATTTTTATGTAAGAGATAATAATGGGGCCAATAATTATAACATGAACATTAATGGTGCTTCTCTGTATCAAGTCTTATTGTCTAGTCACTCTAGTGTAAGTCTGAGCATAACTTAAGGGACCCTGTGATGTAGTCAGAAAATCGGAGGTAAATGAGTTCTTCAAATATTACCACGAAACACCACCTATATGGAAGGAGCTTGTTTCGTGGTATACTTAGGAGGAATCAGAAGTTTCCAATTATTATACACGATCACAGGGTCCTTAACACATTTTTCAGTCGTCGTTGTAGGTGAATTGGAGGGCAACTGAGTCCTCCAAACTATGCTGGGAAAGAGACTATAAGTACACATCAGAATACATGTAGGAGACTTGTTCTGTAGCTTTGTTTATAGGAGCCAGTAAGTAGCCTTCCAGTAACACACATCAGGTTACCCCTTAATGATCTAGTGCACAAATTTAAAGTTTCATATAAGACCAGTTACGATATACTGTACATAACCTTTTTCATCCATGCGTTCCCTGTACAGGATTTAAGGCATTAGATCAAGAATAACATGTTAGCCATATAACCAGGTGAAATTTCCTTTACTTCAATCCTCCTTCTGGGACGTTTTAGTGCCTCAACCTTTATGATGTGGACGTGTCTTTGCATTGGTGTTATGTTGAAGGGGATTTTCTCTTGTGGGTTGATGGATTGGAGGGTTAATGATTTCTCCAAACTATACCAGGAAACAAACGACCTCAGTGTTACTATAGCAGGGGATCTGTTTCGTACATAGCTTGGAGGAATCAGTAGACCTCCAGTTCACCAACAAGAAAATCTCATTGTAATGAATGAAGAACACACATCTCTTCAATGAGTCGACACAATATCACAGAAGGCAACGAAGGAAGTATACGAAATTCCTTGGGGGCAATTGTACTATCAAGTTGATATAAACCAGGGAGTCCACCTGTCGATAATTATGAGACGGGACTGACTAAGAATATGGTAGCACATATCAATGATGCTGCCAACCCATGTATCTTGAACCACCTGTAAGAGAGAGAGAGTGAGAGAGAGTGAGACGTACGGTAATCTAAGATATTATATACTGGTGTGATGAGAAGCCACCTGCCCGCTACAAGAAGTAGTACTTACTTGATGATGTCAGTGAACTTCAGACTTTCAAACAACTGACTACT
Source organism: Petrolisthes cinctipes (assembly GCA_033782935.1). NCBI lineage: Eukaryota > Metazoa > Arthropoda > Malacostraca > Decapoda > Porcellanidae > Petrolisthes > Petrolisthes cinctipes. Next base: position 4,139 of record JAWQEG010006996.1, read on the forward strand.
CTACTCTGTTTGGGTAAAAGCCACAGTTGATAGCCAATCAGTGTGAGTTGTTCTGTTTACATCCAGTCAACATTATCACAATCAAATCAAGTTGCGATGGAAAGAAAGGAGATCAAAAGGTACACTTTGGGTCAGAAATTGTATCCTAATCCCTTGGCATGATGAATCGCAGCTAGCTGAGCTTTGATGATTCGAACTACTGTGTGTTTTAGGGAGATGCACCGTTGTTCGAACCTTCAAAGCCTGGCTGTTTGTGATTCATTTTGCCAGGGGATTGGGACACAATTTCTGACCGCGAGTGTACAGCTCTGACAGTGTGTGGTCATTAATGGACTGACATCCTTTCTCTGGATAACACTGAGTTCAAGTATGAGAACAGAACTAGATGCTGGGACTGGTCAGACCTTTGAAAAGATTTAACATTTGGGAGGACGTGAAAAAAATTGTAATCTGATGCAGGACCTTTGCTAGTGACTATGTGTAATATCAGTATGTATTATATCAGTAAAATAGTCCTCAAGCTGAACATGTAATAGTTATAGAGAAAGGGAGAAGAGGCGAGGGATAAAGGTCAATAGGTAGAGCCGAGGGGTGGCAAAAAGTGATCGTTCCTGGGTCACTAATCCGATGATTACTCGGGTCACAGCGCATCACACTGGTGTAAAAAGTGGCTTGATGACAACACCACACTACAATGTTAATGGTAATTGGTAATTGCCAACAACAACAATGTTAATGGGTACGTCACCACTGTAATGTTAATGGGTACATCACTGTAATGTTAATGGGTACATCACTGTAATGTTAATGGGTACATCACTGTAATGTTCATGAGTACGTCACCACTGTAATGTTAATGGGTACGTCACCACTGTAATATTATCACCAGGTCTCAAATGGAAAGTACAGTCACAACAAAAAGGTGTTGTGTGTATAGTTATCGTGTCGAACCAGTGCTTTGTCATACATGCGATCTTCTGTAAGCATGTATAATATAAATATCACCAGAGAACGGAAGCACAGAAGCACAAAATTTGATTATAACCCACATATGCATCACCACTGAAAGATAGAAAGAAAGAGAGGGTAATTTTCAAGAGCAGCGAAGGAGAGAGTATGAAGCAGGCTGAAGGTCACACGTCTTATTACGGTGAAATCAACTGGGCGTGGCGATAGGGAAGCCAGGATTGGGTAAGGCCAGGCAAGACAAGGTAGGGTTGAACAAGGCAAGGTGGGACTGGACAAGGCAAGACAAGGTGGGGCAAGCGGAACAAGGCAAGGTGGGGCTGGACAAGGCAAGGTGGGGCTGGACAAGGCAAGGTGGGGGTGGACTAGGCAAGACAAGGTGGGGCAAGCGGAACAAGGCAAGTTGGGGCTGGACACGGCAAGACAAGTTATACAGGGCAGGGCAGGGCAAGGTAAAGTGGGGCAGGGCAAAGCAAGGCAAGGTTGGGTTAGGCAGGGCAAGGCAAGGTGGAGCAGGGCAGGAAAAGTAAGGACACTGATGCAATACATAACAAGGCAGAGCAGGGCAAGACAGGGCAGAGTAAGGCAGGATCAAGTAGGGTGAGGCAGGGAAAGTGTCCGATTGAAAGAAGATAGGATGGGTGTTGCAGTTGAGAAAGCTTTTGTTGTATTTAAAGTGTTCATCCTGGCGTGAGTTCCAGTGCAAGGTTTTCAGTGGGTGGTGTTCGTTCTTGAAATAGTATCTTGCTTGTTTTGAGCTGAACTAAAGGAACCTGGTGATGTGGTCAGAAAATTGGAGGTACTGTAAATGAGTCCTTCAAATATTGCCACGAAACACGACCTACATGGAAGGAGAGTGTTTCGTGGCATAGTCAGGAGCAATCAGAAGCCTCCACTTTTCATACACGATCACAGGGTCCTTAAGTGTCAAAGGAAGTGGTCACCCAAGGGTACTTTAACGCAAGGCAATGGAAAAAACGAGTACAATAAGAGAGAGAGAGAGAGAGAGAGAGAGAGAGAGAGAGAGAGAGAGAGAGAGAGAGGAAAGTGTGCCCAGTGTAACTCAGTGGTCGCCTTGCCAGTTGTTGTTGTCAGTCCCTATGGAACGTTCACTTGGATGTAAGCATTAAGTGCTCTGTAGCCTTACGTGTCCTATAGCGCCCATATCCATAGAGTGTATTCCCGTTGCTTTGAACCATGATCTTCCAACACAGTTACAGTCCAGTCCGCCCATTTCTGTGTCCCTACATATGTATTACATAGAGTATAGATTAGGGCATTCTCAAAGGGAGATAGGTATAATAATAAAAATTTAATGGCTCCTTCATTTAAGATGCCTGAACAGTCAGTGTCACCTACTTTACTGACCGTCCTACCAATCTGTCGTCGGTAATTAAACACTTAATTTATATTTAACACATTAAGTTTCTCCATTGATAGTTATCTGTCAAACACCTTTACGTCCACCATTCTGTCTTTATCAGTTTGTTGTCATCCGGGTCATGTCACCAAGCTAGGACTTTTGACTAAGATGAATACAAGGCGTTCACTGATAGCATATATCTAGTACAATGATACAAAAAAAATATAATATAAAAAGGTATTAAAAAGAAAGAGAAAATCCTATCATTCCGTTTCTTATATTAAATGAGTATATTTGACGAGAACAACGAATGTGCAGTCTTGTACTCATGCATACGAACATTAATGAAATTCTATATTATCGTCACAACCTGATGTTCGGTATACTCTCTCCACTAGTACCACACCCTCTAATCTTCTCTCTCTACCTTTCCCAGTGTCCACTAGTACACTACCACACCCTCTAATCATCTCTCTCTACCTTTCCCAGTGCACTTTGATTACCCCATCGATAATCCCTCCACTAATAACTTTCCATTCAATCGATTTCATTCACCAGTGACGTTCCCTCTACCAATAATACTTCCTCTATCAGCCCACTCCCCCCCCCCCCCCCATACTGTACCACTCTCTCTCTACCCCTGCCACACCCTCTCTCTCTCTCTACCACTCTCTCTCTACCACTGCCACACCCTCTCGCTAACAGGTCAGGCTTTCCCACCCCCCTTCCTCCACCACCAACATCACCACACCTGAGTCCCCTCCTCACCCGGCCAGTGAGTTGTTCCAAGACTCCCAATAATGTCGTAAATAGAGCATAACACGCGACTCTTGGACCAGTTTGTACTATAACGTCTTATTTGTGGTCTTCGGGCCGCAGACAAGAAAAATCATGGGCTCTAGGATTACGGTACGATAATCCTTTAAAGTCTATGGAGCTATCGTACGTACTATCAAAGACAAAAGTCGTGTCGTTAAATTTGGTGGAAACATATGGTAAAGAGCTAACCATACTGGACATGGACGTTATTGTGGTGGGGTTTTCATTATGTTTCACGAGTTATATCAAATCATCGGATAAGACAACGACACGACTTTTGTCTTGGATAGTACACTCGATCAAATATGTATCGTGCATTTCCCTCGTGAAACATTCTGACACCTAAGACGATGGCTACTGAAACTGAGCTTGTTTATCATGAGCTGTAGCGATCATTTACAGAACCATCGGGCCCCACCTGCGCGATTCTTTTTTGGTCCAGTGTACACCAGCCATTGTTATAGCCCTGTTCGTAAAGTTTCTTGCACACGACAATACTTTTCCTCATGGCATCTTAGTATTAGCCTGAACTGGACAATGATTATGTATAGATGGCCACAGGAATTCTTACACAGGCTATATGGAAAGAGAGTTCATTATTGTAGAAGTTCTGCAGTGAATGGTTTACCAAGTGACTCAGAGATTGCAAAACAACAAACCTAATAATAATGTTGTATTGCAGTTACGTAGTGTAGTCTTACATTTTCTATATATTGTAAACCCTTGAAAACAACAGCGTGTGTACGAATTCTTGTGGCCAATAATAGTGTCCATAATTTGATGTCACCCAAAGTATCAGATTGTATATTATGAGTTTTTTTTTTTTTTTTTTTTTTTTTTTGTACGCGAGGTATACTGCCAAAATTGTTTCTACGATTTTATAGTTAGTCAAGTAGAAGAAGCGAAAACTTACTTACTTATATTATTTTTCTGAGTTCACCATCAAACAGGAGACGCAACGGGACTTCTGTTGTTGTTGACTGTACATAGAGATTTGATGGCACAATGGAAACTGTTTTAAGATGCTTGTTACCTGACCCTTTGAAAGTCGATATAATTGCTTTGCTCTAGTATTTGATTAACTCTAAAAGATTATGTTATTTTCAGAGAAGCTCAACAAACACTAGGGTTTATAAAATATTGTTTATGCCTGTCTTGGAAGTGTGGTCCTCTTGCTTGTATCGTGATTCATTTAGAGACGACATTCCTCAACGAAGGGGAAACTACTGGAACCTAAAGGAGAGTAAGAAATAGTCAACAATTGGAGTGGTCCTGATTCCTCCAAATTGGGCTGCATAATACAGTAGCACCTTTACTGAAAGAGTCAGATTCTTCGTTTACATTGAGGGAATCAGCATCCTCCAATTTTCTGATATTATCTTTAACCTCCTTAAAAGTGCTGAAGTACCGTAGATCTCCTCTTGGGAGTTTAATTAAAGTTTAAAGAGAAAGTATACGAAAGTTAATTATTATTTTATCATTCGATTCATTTGTTAAGTGGACAATGATTAAGGGGGTAATTCACTTTTGTTACATTGGAGTGCCTTGATTTATCCAAAGTATGTCAGGAAACAGGACCAGATGAACAAAAATAATGATGTTCTGTTGCTTGGAATAGTTTCAAGGAATCATTTGCTCCAGATTTACCAACAGTGTACTACCCCTAAGTTATGTCATGGGGTCAAGATTAATGTGCTGCCTTGCTGATTATGTGATGTGGTTACCATTCATAATATCACTCACTATCTGTCCATACGTCTTTCCATGATATAATTTAAAGTCTCTAATTACATTTGCATTTATCCATAAAACTCTATCTCTAAATCATCTGAACTATTACACTATCTATCTCTATCTTTGTATTAATATCCATCCATAGTAACACTCACTCACAATTTGTATCAGTAACCGTAACTGTCCAAAACCCTCGCTATCTAACTGTATATTTGTTGATGTTGCGCCCGTCTGTCTAACTATAATCATCTATTTACATGCCCTCCACGCCTCACCTTCCCTTGTAGCCAACCAATCACGTCTACACAATCAACCAACCCCTCCACCTCCCTCAACCTTCTCTCTCCCTTCATTATCGAGTCCCTCCATTTTTGTGTATGTAAACAATTTTCGCCCAACATTCCTACATTCTGATTGGTTACCGGTCCAGTGTGTGTGTGTGTGTGTGTGTGTGTGTGTGTGTGTGTGTGTGTGTGTGTGTGTGTGTGTGTGTGTGTGTGTGTGTGTGTGTGTATCCATCTCAAGGACGACACTATCATAGCTTTCTGTTTTGTGTTGTTTACCCTTATTTAGTCAGAAAGAATACTTTTAGAAACCTTTACTACTAACAATTGAAAACGAGGATTATAACTGAAGAATTGTGTATAGTCTCCAGTTCTACATTTCCTACACCTCGATTCATATAAACAAGATGGTATTGACTATTGAAATACTGTAAATTAACAACTATACTACTGTAGGTGCGATAATACGGACTATTCAAAATAATACGCTTATGTAATGGGGAAAAGCTAAACATGTTGTGATTGATCTGTACCACGTGGTCATGGGCAAGATTGTACAAAGTCATATATTGGAGGAATGAATAAAAATACTAAATAAAATGGAGGTGTGGCTTCTAGGTCAAAATATGCTACACTGGAAAGACCAATTTATTAGTCAGTTTGTTTCAGTATCACTGATGTGACACCTACTCATTAGTTTTGAGCTGTATTTGTGATAACTAGGATAGAAAGTGTGATTTTCATTTTGTAAATATGATCAGTCAAATATGTTGTTGGATTTTTTTTTTTTTTTTCATGTTTACATCACAGGGAGTAAGGTTGGACAAGCCTGTAATCAGCCTGCATTAATTAAAGGATTAGTAGAGTGTTGGTAAATTTTGGAGGGAGTAACTGATTCTTGTAAACTATACCAAGGAACAGGACACCATTATTTTTATTTATTTGGTCCTGTTTCCTGACAACATACATTGGAGGAATCAAGGCGCTCCATTGTACCAAACGTTGACTAACTCCGGACGATTTATTTTGTCATAGGAAAGAGCTCTTGATGTTTAAATATTAAAATATAAAAAAAATGTAAAAAATAACTACTTCCCTCCTAGTACGCCTGGACTAACCGTAGTCGAATTTACTGAAAAATCCCGAAGTCCAAAATTATATGATTATACTATTCATAGCCCTCTATTTTATATTCTGTCTATGCCAGCCCCATCTTACACACTCATAATTATTAGTATCACAAGGTAGATTACGAGGTGGTGTTCCTAATTAGCTTCTACCCGGTGAAAGTGGTGTAGGGTGAGCGCCCCCCCCCTCCCTCTCTCCCCCCCCCCAGCTTGGCTAACCAGGAATGAAAGGGGACTGAGGCAGGTTATAATATGAGCTTAGACAACAACCAAACCATGTGACCAGGTGATGTGAAAAGAACCACACAATACATGATTTTGCTATAATGGTAACTTAGTAAGATATGTGATCCCTGAGTTATGTGACCAAGGAATGAATATAAGACGTATTTATGATTTTTGACAGAATCGTAATGATGTAGAATATTGATATCCCAAACATTATTCACTGAAACAACAACAACATTATTCACTGCAACAACAACATTATTCACTGAAAAAAATTTTGCTGGAAAGTTAATTGGGTAGAATACATGGCATCCATATAATTATTAACTCAGACATGATTTTTCCATAAAGTTGATTCCTCAGTCTTTATCCTCTCCAAGTAAACGTATACCGGTAAATATGATTACCAGATAATGAAATATATAAATATATAACTCATTGACGCTGTTATATTTCGGCTTTGTATATTAAGCTCAGTGACTTGAACATTTCACGCATCCTAATCTTGTGCTAAAGGTAAATATAGAACTTAAAAACAAAACAAAAAAACTAATCCAGTGTTGTAAAGTTGGTCTGTATTTCACAAGTCAGCATTTACGAATTCTAGTTTTTACAAAATGTGAATAATAATTAAATATGGTGACTGACTGATGACTGAAACTTCCAACTAAAGTATATGCCCAGTACCAGTTCTGTGTGTGTGTGTGTGTTACAGTCACTGCTTCTCACTTGCCTTTCTCAGTCAGTATCATTACCATGCATGTCATTATTGGCTGTAGATATATACCGTCTCCTCAGAAAAACACACCAGGCCACAACTCGAATCATCCTCATACATTATTATAAAAAAAAAGTTCAGGAACCCCCTCGGTCTCTGCTACCGATCCATTAGTCTAGTCTGGCTGCTGTTGACTTGACTATAGGGTGGGGCTTGTAATTATCTCCTGCTTAGTGCCACTCATCGCATATAATTGCACTGTCAACCAAAAGTGATCTTTCCTGTGGCTAGGCTGCATGGGTATTGTTGATTAAAGAGTGTGGTTAGAGTAATTATAGTAAAGTGAGTAAATCATTATCTATAATTTATAGCATTCTCTTGCTAAGAAAACGTGTGTGTGTGTGTGTGTGTGTGTCCTAGTGCTTCTTATTTGATAAAACTATATTCAGTTGGTTCCGTTGTCTCGGTCAGTGAAGATCGATTAGAGATCCGAATTCTGAGCGACAGGCCAGAAAGATAGTGAAGGCACAACAAAACCACAGGGACTGAAGTACAAGATGAGAGTTGTTACGTTTCGACGGAGAACAGTACTACTCAAATGATATGTAAATAAAAACCATCATTGAGGAGGCTCTTGGGGATTAATTTTTACAGAGCATGGTTTGTATAATTATATATCACAGCAGATTATTGGTGCATAAATCTCTGATAACTGAGGAAGAGGGTGTGTGCATGCATGAATGAACTATTCTTATATATAGATGCCAGAACATGGAAGACGCTGAGTTTTGGGGTCCTATTCTGCATTCAGTGTAGGTTTTCCCCAAAGTACTCAGGGCTTAAGATAATTTAACACTACTCCGTTCTTTCTATTCTGATTAAAATGTACCTGCCTCCTCATATGATTTCTGGTTTTTCTTTGTAAATGTAATGCCATCCAAGACAATTACACAACTCGGCGCTTATCTGCAAATTATGAATACTTGAATGTACACAAACTATATATATAAAGTAAGCTTAATTATACGAAACAGGAAACTTGGTACTATACACTTTCTCCATGATATAAAAAACACACTGTCGCCTTTACTCTTACCTTGAAACAATACTATACGACTTTTTAATTAAAGGCCACACACACATACTCTATATTCTTAGTAATGGATCTGTCCTCAATATTCAAAGTTGGGAGTGTACAGTCACATTCAATTGTCCAGTCAACACCTTCGAATGAAACAGCCTCGATATATTATGTGAAACCATAGCCATTGGTCTCTGTAATACTGTGGTTCATAAGATTCACTCAAATGATTCACTTTCATTCACCAGTGTCACAGGACTTTTGATCGTAACTGTACCTCTGAACTGAAATTGTAGCTCTGATCATTGTTGTTCGACTAAGAGCGATATAGATATTTGTCCATCCAGTAACAAATATTTGATGCATTTCGAGGGATTTTCTGTGTACATATTCGATAACTTGAGAAAATATAAGTTCCTTGTCGTTACACAGGAACATCAGAGGAGTTTGATATAATGCCTCACACTCCATTATTATGCAAATGCCTCTTCATGGTGTTGGCAACCAATTATGCAAATGAAGTGCCATGGAGGGTCGACTGAGAAAGAGAAAACAGAGCAGAGCAGAGGTGGCGGTGCACTTGTCATGTTAAGGGGATAGTATACTTTTTGGTACATTGGAGGGTCTTGATTTCTCCAAAGTATGTCAGGAAACAGGACTAGAATAACAAATATAATGGTGGCCTGTTGCTTGGAAAGGTTTGGAGGAATTAGTTACTCCAGATATACACCATCAACACTAGTATGGCTTAATTAAGGGGGAAGTACAGTGTTTGTAAATCTGAGGCAAATGATTCCTCCAAATTATTCAAAGCAACACAACTCCATTATTTTTGTTCATCTGGTCCTGTTTCCTGGCATACTTTGGAGGAATCAAGGTACTCCAATGTAACAAAAGTGAATTACCCCCTTAAGACTCAAGAATATTAGCGTATTTTCTTTGTTTTCTGAATAGTATTGATGAGAAGAAACAGATGTGGAAATAATTATATTGTATTCAAGAGTATACGAACTAAACGAACTGGTTAACAATAATGGCAGCGTATTATGACTAAATCTATCCTCAACTCTTATGATTCACTCCCAAGACTATAACTATAATCTATACTATACTATAAACTTTAAGACTCAATAACTGTGAAAAAAAAAAATGCCTTAATCGAACATGGGGTTGGTGGGGAATGATGATGGGCACACACAGCACAGTCAGAGTCAAAACATAATGCCTCACTCCAATAGTAAACATGACTATCAGACCATCAATATATAGACTTGTAAGACGTAATTATAAACGTGTATACTTGTGACGCTCAGTGTTATTAGGGATGTTTTCCTTTCCCTCACGTTTACAAAATCATTATAGTTTATGAGTCACTGAAGGAGAGAGAGAGAGAGAGAGAGAGAGAGAGAGAGAGAGAGAGAGAGAGAGAGCTGTATACCACGAGGGAAGACTGATGGTCGGAGAATGTAAATTAAGTACTCCACCCGGAGATACAATTTATTGGATTCCGTTCCGGCAGACTTGATAAGCAATTGCTACCGGACTTGGGAGAAATTACGAAACAAAAAATTATAAGTAGCCTACAACTGTGATGACAAATTAAAAACAAACAAGATAGTCTTTCAAATAACGTCTAATTACGACACTTAGTCCTGGTAATCAAGTGTCCTATTACTCTTTGTAGACATTATGCTACTTATAAATATCCTAATCCTGTCTTATAAATCTTATTATCGTAAACACTGGATGCTTGAGGATAGTGCTTGATCAGTCGTGCCTCGGAACTCCTCAAATACAGTAGGCTACACTTTGACAGTCTTACATAGAGGGACCCATTATATTACTATTTATATTCTATTTTTTAGCCTTCTGATTTCACGAGGATTAGCCTCGTCGGTTCTGTGTATGACATGTTCTCTTTAATGTGTTCTTCCGTACCTACTTTGTGGTCTGTGTATGACATGATCTCTTTAATATGTTCTTCTGTACCTACTTGTGTATGTACGGTAGGTGTTGTCGTGTGTTGTTATATTTATGTCGGTGTTCTCGATATGTGAGAATTTTGTTTATGTTATTGTTGTCTTTTATATCGGTGTTGTGTTTATATCGTAGTTTGGTCAAAGACTGTGTTGTGTTGTAACGCTTGTATTGTGTTGTTATGCTGTAGTTATGTAATTTGTTGTTACGTCGGGAGTAATGATTGAAGATGAAAGTTAATGTGCAATTTTCCTTCTGATTTCACACCAAAATAACATCAAGCATACGAATCAAACCAGTCTCGTGTAACATATTGAATAAGAATTAAGGGGAGGTTCTCTTGTTGGTGAAGTGGAAGGTCTCTGATTCCTCCAAACTATGCCACGAAACTGATTACCTATTAGTACCACTGAGGGCGTCTGTTTTCTGGCATTGTTAGGAGGATTCAGTAGCCTTCCAATGTATCAACAAGAGAATCTCACCTTAACTCTCACGGCCACTCCTTTCTCTGCTCTTTTTTTCATTCAGACCTGCCTATCCTTCTTATCTAGTTCATATTCTGGCAGCATAGGAGTCTGGTTGTTGTTGACCAGCCAATCCTGACATCCTACCACTCAATCAGTCGAGGATCTGTTTCCCACGGCTGACACGCCAGCAAATGATTGTATGTAATTTCTCAACTTGAATCATGATAATATAGTAATGATGCGATATATTTGTTATGATTGTGCGAGATAAATGTTTTGTGGGATTGATAATATGACATTCTGGTTATATGTAAAACTTTTAGAATTTGAGCATCTTTATCCCTGCAACAGAGACGACACAATATTTGGAATCAAGTTTATGCATATTATATAAGTAAAAGGATCAAATACATATTCAAAAGATCTAAGCAAATGTGAAATGCCATAACATTAAAAAGCATAATGTGACATGACGCACATATGAGTCAACCGTGCTGTATGAGTGAGGTTAATTAAGAAGCCTGTGATGATGTTGTCGGCGAATTATTTATTGGAGGGTACTGATTCCTCTAAAAGTCTTAAGTTATGCGACATGCAACAAAATTAATCACCTATAGTTTAACTCAATCAGAAGACTAATGTTTGCCGTCAATAACCACTTATCCCCCTTATATTGATGGGTCATATCCACGCAACTCGTAGCGTGACGAAGTGGCTTTTCATGCACGTCAAAGTTATGTAATTATGATTCGCCATACGTAGGAGTGGAACTGGTGTGTAGGAAGGGGTAAGGAGTGTCAGACTTTGAGAGTGTATACTTTTCCTAGAGATCACTTCAACTATCAATTACTACCTCTTACTAATATGTTAAGAATACGTACAGTCACGGTCAATAGTCCTGCAACACCTTCGAATGAAACTGACTCGAAAAATGATGCGAAACTCTAACTGTAATATTGTTTCATAGGATTTACTCTCTTGGCTCATGTTAATTTTCCCAATGCAGGACAATTGACCGTGACTGAACACTCGTGATACATAAACTCTTACCAGGGAGTGTTAGACCAGACGCAGGCCATACTCTTAGTACTTATACTATAAGGTATAGATCTGGAAATGAATAAAATATGCCGTATATCTTGATCATTAAAGTAGGCACTAATATTTTTTTAGATATGAAATTCAGGTAAGGTCGGAAGAGGACGTGGAGCTCGTAAACGTCCTGGTCAGAATTTATGTATCACGAGCGTACTTATCTGTATTAATATGTTGAGAGTACTTAGTGTGTGTTTTTTTTTATGAAGCCCGTTACCGTGGCCCAGGTCAACTGCTACTCACACACACACACACGTCACGACTTCCGAACTGGTACCCAGCCACAGAGGGAGGAAAGTGAGGGTAATTCCCAAATACTGCAGCTGTTATGGTGTACCAGTGAGGGTGTTTTACGACGTTCGGTGGCCTTATACTTAGTGCCTGGAACTCAAATCGGAAGAGTAAATATTTTCAGGCCCTCACCTGAGAGGAATAGATCTCCCGACCTATAAGTTACGAGTCCAGAATACTAACCACTCGGCCACCTTCCCTACTTACTACAAGGGTGCATTCTAAACCTAGGAAGCGTTTTCGTAGTGATTATGGTTGTTGTATGCTTATTTTTTTATTAGTGTTGTTGTTGTGAAGGTGGGTGTTTATGATACTGAATTTGTAGCAGGGTTATTGTTGGTCGTGGTGCATAATATTGGTTGTTATGCTGTTGTAGATGTGTTTGTTGTAGCTGTTGGTGTTATTACTCTTGTTATTCTCTTGTTATCAGTTGTTTCTAATTTTGAGTTGTTGTTGTTGTTGTTGATCCTCTTCTTTTGTTGTTAATGTAGCCGCTGTTATGTTGTTGTTTCTGCTCCTGTTGTAGTTTCTGTTGATGCTGTAATTTATTTTTGTTTCTGTTGTAGCTGCTGTTATCTTTTTAAGTTTCTGCTGTTCTTTTGTTGTTGTTCCTGTTCTTCTATTGTTTTTGTTGCTGGTGTTACTTTGCCACTGCCCCTGGTCTTATCTCATTATCGTTGATGCTTATGTCTTCTTTATGTTGCTATCTGTCCACTTCGCAGGAGCTGGCTGAGAAAGGGAAGTGAGTAGCGGTGACCAGAATACTGAATACTGAATACTGACACACACACACACACACACACACACACACACACACACACACACACACACACACACACACACACACACACACACACACACACACACATACACACACACACACACACACACACACACCACACACACAGAAAAAGAGAGAGAGAGAGAGAGAGAGAGAGAGAGAGACTGTGGGGTAATCCTTGCGTCTCTGTCTTATCCACCATAATCAATTTCCTCCTTCCCTCCTCATTCGTCCAGCTTTTTCATCCTTCTTATTGTGAGTGAGCTTCCCTCCCTCCTCCATTCCATGTTCCTTCTCTCTTATGTCTTTAATATTCTTCCCATTCTTTCTTTCGCCTTCCTTCGCTGATTGGTTCATCGTTGAGAGTGATTAATTTCCCTGATATGCCGCAGAAAATAAATTAAAAAGATCATGGTTTTGTTATCATTTTAGAGGCTATTGATTCCTCCACACTTCTTCACAAACCAACACGTATACCAAGAGAATCTGTTTCATGACATTGGTTGGAGGAGTCACTAGTATCCAATTCGTCTACTGCATAATATGATCCCCTTAAGCTCTGGATCATGTTTTCTAAATAATACATAATCAAGAACCCAGTTGTTGCGGTTAAATACAGCAGCAATAGAAGAGGAAATCCTATGACCTCTACAGTATATATCACATAATTCACTGTCTTCAATATCAGTAGAGATATTTTTTAACCCTTGGACGATTGGACTTGTTCAATAAGGTTATAAACTGAGTGAAACTATTTTTTTCCTTTTGGACGACGGGACAAAAATGTGATAAGTAAAGTTGACTGATGTTGGCCAGTAAGGAAAATAAAGCATAAGTCTTTATCCATTATTTAAGAGTTAAGTGTAAAGTTATTACATTCGGTTTTACTACCTGATACAGCCTATAGTCCTCTTATTCCTCAGTATAGAAGAAAAATATCAACAACAATTACGGTTTCATACTGAGGACAGACGGGTTCTACTATCTCAACCTATGTCACTCCGCCCCAGGAGGTGACGTGGAGGCAGTCAGAAAGCTGTTGTGATGGTATGCAGTGTAGGGGAGAAGGAGGAGGAGTGGGATTTTATAATGGTGGAGATGGTGTTTGTGGTTGTGGTGGTGATGGTAGATATGGACAGGGAAATAGTGAGGGCATTATGGTGTTAGTGTCGATATGGAGGGAAGGGGAGAGTATAGTGAATGGGAAAAGGTGGTGGTTTAAGTGGTATTGGAGGTAGTGGTGGTGGTGACAGAGGGGGGTGGAGAATGAATTGATTGCAAGTGGAGGAAGACAGGGTAGTAGTGAAGCATATAGTAATGGTGGTGGAGGTGGTAGTGATGATAGTGGTGGTGATGTTGATTGTGTTATTGGGAAATGTGGTGCAGATAAATCATATGGATGGAGGTGGTGGGTGATGGTGAAGATGGAGAGAGTACTGGGCTAAATATAATGGTGTTGGACGTGAAGGTGGTGAAGAGGGCAGCAGGGGAGAGAGAGAGAGAGAGAGAAACTGACGGTGATATATTGGTGCCTCTTGTGTACCCCTATATCTCATCGGGGGTCTTCTCACACGCCCTTTCCCTTCACATTCTCCCTTCCTTCGTCTTCCTTCTCCCAATTCTCCTACTCCTCCTCCTCCTTCTCCTCCATTTCTTCGTCTTCCACTTTCCCCTCCAACTCTTCCTCCTTTTCTTCCTCCTCCTTCTCATCTTTTCCTTCGTCTTCCTCGTCTTTCACTTTCCACTCCAACTTCTCCTTTTCCTCTGCATCCCCTCTTTACATTCATCCTCCCCCCCTTCCTCCTCCCCCCTTCCTCCTCCCTCCTTTCCTCCTCCCCCTTTCCTCCTCCCCCCCTTCCTCCCCCCTTCCTCCTCCCCCCCCCTTCCTCCTCCCCCCTTCCTCCTCCCCCCTTCCTCCTCCCCCCTTCCTCTTCCTCCACCTGCCCTGTGAAAGGTGAATATTTCCCCCCTTCGTCTGAATGGTGTTCAATTACTTCTTTCCTCACTTTCTTATCGCTGACGTAATTGAAGGTCTCGATGGCTTATATTAACAGTGTAACCTTTCACTTACTTGAAAAAAATTTACACTGACTGATTAAATGGCGTGATACAGTCCACATTTATCTTTGTGTGTGTGAGAGAGAGAGAGAGAGAGAGAGAAAGAGAGAGAGAGAGAGAGGGGGGAAGGAGGGAGGGAGGGAGGGAGTGTGTGTGTGTGTGTAGGCAGGTTTGGAGAGAGAGAGAGAGAGAGAGAGAGAGAGAGGGGGGGGGGAGGAGGGAGAGAGGGAGTGTGTGTGTGTGTGTAGGCAGGTTTGGAGAGAGAGAGAGAGAGAGAGAGAGAGAGAGATGAAAGGAAAAGGGAGTGTGTGTATTAGTGTGTGTGTGTGATACCTCAGGGCTCCCCTACGAATGATGAAGGACTGGGGGATTAGGAGGGCTAAGAGCAATTTACTCGAATCGCTCCAGTGGCTCATTTGTCTCTGGTTCTATCTTTTCATCCACCTACTCTGTCACCGTCCCATCCTCTCTCTCTTCTTTTTTGTTCATCAATGGTATATAGGGAAGGAAGAGGGTTAGTAAGGAAGGTGAATATGAAGATGGAGATAGAGTAATAGTATATGTATGTATGGTCCAGTTTATTAGTTTTTGTTTATGTCAGGTTGTTTTCGTGGTTGCTTATCTTTATCATTTTTTACCCCTGGCTTGTTGGGAATTGTGTGTGTCTTCTCTCAGATGTTTGGTGTTAATATAATTATACTAAGTTAGGCTATAGTGATTTAATTGTTGAATGAGTTGAATGTGTACTTGTCTAGCCGGACATTTAGATAGCCAGGAATCCTTGTATGTTCCATGTTTCTGTTTGTGCTTTCTTCCAATTCATTTATATGGCTGTAGTTTCCGTTTTTACTGACCTCGAACGACCTACACATATCTTTTTTGTTGTTTCTCTTAGACTTAGACGAATGCCCATGAGTATAATTCGAAGTTTGTTGTGAAAGGGTATCTTTGACCTGTGGCAGATTTTTCCTGACCCACCCCCTCTCTCTCTCCCTTCCTTTTATGCCTTACCCCCCCTTCCTTTCACACCGCCCCCGGCCCCCTGTACAGCTTCCCCGTCTCTCAGCTGACCCGCCATATAATTCACGTCTATCCACTTTTTGTCGACTCTCCCACTACCTTTCTGTCCATGTTTTTGAAAGGTCTTGTCCCTTTACACAGCACGCCTGTCTCGTGTGTCCATCTTTCTGTGTCGTTGTGTGTTTTTTCTCTCTGTCCACAATATTCTCTCTCTCCTCTACTCTTTCTAAGTGTCCATTTGTTCTGTTAGTGTCTCTTGTGTCCATCTCTACACTTGAGTCTTTCATCTTCAGAACCTTGTGTATGTGTCCATCTGTTGGTATCTTGTGTACGTACAGTCGGCCTCAGAAATTCGTACACAGAGCATTTTTTTTTTTTTTTTTTTTAAGAGGTGTTTATTCAGCACGTACGGTAGGCATTGTTCTACTGACTGATTCAAGTATTACCCAGATAACAATACTAGAAAAGTTTGGTATTAGGACATTAATGTACTAAATTTTCTAGTTGTTGCGAACCATTGCATGATGTCACAGTGGTGTATACGAATTTGTGAGGCTGACTGTACATCTCTCCACGTGTGTCTCTTTACCTCCTGATCATTTCAGTATCTGTGTTTATGTTTCAGTACTTCGTGTCCTCATCATCTCATCTCTTTATCCCTTTGAACTCTTTGCTTGATTCGCGACGTTGGTATTGTACAGAAATTGCCAATTCTTTCCATTATCTAGTCTTTGGGTCGATTCCACAGTCGTTCGTAGTGGTTTGTAAGCGCGCAAACGAAAGAATCTCAGCCGTGTAAATGCCCTATGGCTGAATTATTTAATGAATTTGGTGAGGAAACTATGCAGTGATCATCATTATTTAACTGTTTTAACAGATTTTGTGAATACGGATACTCAGCTTTTGGAAAATAATGAAGCCTTGCAAGTGTGGTTGGTTGGGAAGCTAACAAACAAATACGACTGTGGAATCGACCCTTTGTCTCACATACCCTTTGAATTTGGACATAAGCTTCAATTCCTTAACTCGGTCAAAGAAAATCACCAACAAACGCGCGCACAAACACACACTCACTCACTCTCACATTCACACACACACACTCTCTCTCTCTCTCTCTCTCTCTCTCTCTCTCTCTCTCTCTCTCTCTCTCTCTCTCTCTCTCTCTCTCTCTCTCTCCTCTCTCTCTCTCTCTCTCTCTCTCTCTCTCTCTCTCTCTCTCTCTCTCTCTCTCTCTCTCTCTCTCTCTCTCTCTCTCTCTCTCTCTCTCACAGAAAAGAAGGGAATATCTCAATTACTGGGATTTATAGATACTGTGTTGACGACTCGACCACCTCCTCCTTGTCAGCTTCAGCTCCTCGTTGGCTGCCGTTCTGTTTGCCCGTCACATTCTTTCTGTGTGGTGATATAGATTCCATAGCGATTAGTCGGCTACCCGTTACATAACCCCTCTCACTATCCATTGATCATTTTGAGAGAGAGAGAGAGAGAGAGAGAGAGAGAGAGAGAGAGAGAGAGACGCTGAGATGTGATGAGGAGAAGAAAGTTGAAGGGAGACAGAAACAAAGATGATGAATGAAAGAAGGGGAATGAAGGGATAGTAATAAAAAAAGTTGAAGGAATGTTGAAGGAAGAAAGGAGATGAAGAAATAAAAAAAAAAAAAAGGAGCAGAAATAAGAACGGAGGAGTTATAAAGATAGATGGAAGAAGGACTATGAAGGAGAAAATCGAGTGAAAGAGATATAATGTAGATGCATAAGTGGAAGAAGATATACGGATAGCTAGATTTATTGGGAGATCAGAAATACAAACGTAAGAACTGAGATAGAAGGAGAGAGGATATATAGAGACGGAGATTGGAAACAGCGAGAATGATGGAAGGTAGAGGCAGACAGGTAGACCCTAAATGGAAAAAAAAAAAAAAACAGAAAAAAAAACAGAAAAAAAAATAATAACTGGATGGAAAGGTATGATATAGGTTGCAGAAAAAAATAGATATGAATGGGTTGAGAAGGATGAATGAAAGGAGGAGAAGGACAGGTGGATGAGTGGAGGGAAGACACGTAAAAGAGTGGAGGGGAAAGACAGGTGGAATTAAGAGTAAAGAGGAAAGAGATGTGGAAGAGTGGAAAGGAAAGACAGGTGGAATTGAGAGAGAGAGAGAGAGAGAGAGAGCGAGAGAGAGAGAGAGAGAGAGAGAGAGAGAGATATGGATGGATGGATGGATGGATGGATGGAGACGACATAATAGAAACAAAAAACAAAGGAGGAAGGAGAAATACAGACGCAAGAAAGGATGGAGAGAGAAAGAGAGGTGGATGAATGAAGGTATAAATAGAGGCAAAGGAAGGGAGAAGAAAGTCCAGGTGGAGGGGAGGCGTCGGAAGGAGAGAGAGAGAGAAAAAAAAATGGAGGATGGAGGAAGTGAGGTAACGGTGGAACAAGGACGACCGGTTTTCCCAAGTCGCCCTCAGGTGGAAGTTGAGGTGGAGAGAAAGGTGGAGTAACTGGTGGTGGAGAGAAAGGTGGAGTAACTGGTGGTGGAGTAACTGGTGGTGGAGAGAAAGGTGGAGTAACTGGTGGTGGAGAGAAAGGTGGATGGAGTAACTGGTGGTGGAGAGAAAGGTGGATGGAGTAACTGGTGGTGGAGAGAAAGGTGGAGTAACTGGTGGAGGAGAGAAAGGTGGAGTAACTGGTGGTGGAGAGAAAGGTGGAGTAACTGGTGGTGGAGAGAAAGGTGGAGTAACTGGTGGTGGAGAGAAAGGTGGAGTAACTGGTGGTGGAGAGAAAGGTGGAGTAACTGGTGGTGGAGAGAAAGGTGGAGTAACTGGTGGTGGAGAGAAAGGTGGAGTAACTGGTGGTGGAGTAACTAGTGGTGGAGAGAAAGGTGGAGTAACTGGTGGTGGAGTAACTAGTGGTGGAGAGAAAGGTGGAGCAACTGGTGGTGGAGAGAAAGGTGGAGCAACTGGTGGTGGAGAGATGAAAAGAAAGGTGATGGAGATGGATGTGGAAGTAATTGTGGAAGTGGATGAGGTAAAGGTGGAGTAACATTGATGGTGATGATGCAGTGGAGGGAAGGAATGACGATGGAAGGAATAAACAAAAAAATTAAGAGAAAGATGGAAGAGATAGAAGAGAAGAGAAAAGGAAACGAGAATAATTATAGAGCTAAAGAAAGTAAGTAATTCAGTAAAGAAAGAGGAAATGTGAAGGGATTAAGAGGGATTATTACATGGGATTACAGAGGACTTTACAAACATCAACACACACACATTTTTAGAGCTTCTGAGACTCTTTGATTACATTATGTTATCTGATCTGCTGGTATGAGGGAAAAGATAGTAAAATAGTATTAGGGAAAGGTTGGCTGGTATTGTAAGGTGAGAGGTAGGATGATAGTAAAGTCAAGGAATAGTGAAGGAAGATAGGTGGATAGTGAAAGGAGGGAAAGGGAAGTATAGAAAGAAAGTGGAAGGATAAATGTAGGAGGAGAAGGAGGAGGACGATGGAGGTCAAGCAAGAGTTGAAGAAAAGTGCAAATAGAGATGCTGGTGAAAGGTGGTAGTGGTGGTAGTGGTAGTGGTGGTGGTTGTGGTAGGGGTGGTGGTGGTGGTGATGGTAGTGGTGGTGGTAGTAGTAGTGGTATAGTGGTGGTGGTGGTGGTGGTGGTGGTGGTAGTGGTAGTGTTGGTGGTAGTAGTGGTAGTGTTGGTGGTAGTAGTGGTTATGCAGACAGAGAGAGAGAGGTCACCATATACAGTAAACAGAGGTCAGGTAAGGTGGTGAGGGGGTCAGACGGGGTGCAGAGAGAGAGAGGGGGGGGGACAGGTGGAGGGAGAGAGTTGGAGGAAAGTGGTGGAGGAAGCCGGAGGGAACTGGAGGAGAAGACCAGTAAGGTGGTGATGGAAGGGAGGTTGAATCTTCTTAGAGAAATCTGGTGGAAGGGGAAGGAGGGGATAGTGGAGGAGGAGAAGGCTGGTTTGGTGGAGTTTGTTGTTGAAGAGAGGTTGGTGGAGGAAGGGGATGGTGAAAATAATGGTGGTGGTGGTGAATAAAGGACTGATGGAAGGAGTGAAAGAGAGGTTGGTGGAGGAAACGGGATGGTGAAGATAATGGTGGTGTTGGTGGTGGTGGTGAATAAAGGACTGATGGAAGGAGTGAAAGTTGATGGAAATGATTTGGTTGATGGAGGAAGAAGTGGTAAATGGATGGTAAATATGGTAGTTGTGGTGGAGGAAAAAACTGGTGAT
>JAWQEG010006997.1:0-21010 GCA_033782935.1 Petrolisthes cinctipes
TGAAGTGAAGGAGGGAAACAGATAACACGAAACAGCCTCTTCCTATGTTGTACTTGTTTATTTTTTTCAAAGACATAGATTATAGTGTATGGAGATGTAAGTAGCCTCCGATTTGCCCATATAATCGCCCTCTTCTACAGTATATTAGAGGAAGCATTTGTAAGTGAGGAGGACGAGGATAGAGACTGGGAGGGAAAAGGGAAAAGAAGGAAGAATAATACCCCACTATATCTATTCCGTTAGTGCGTTCAATTTTTCTTATTATTCTCCTTTTTCACCCATGCCCGCACCTTTCATTCTGTTTCTTTATACAGTACATTCCCCCCCTACTGCCAGATTAATTTGATAAATGTAATGAAATCGCTTCCGTAAGGACCATTGAATCTATTACTGAGTTCAAGCACTTACACACTATCCCTCACTCGCCAACTCCTTCACTACACCCCCTCCCTCCCTCCCCACACACGCCACAAGAACCCCCTTACCATCGTCCCACCCCCTCTTAACTTCTCTCCCCTCACTGTACTGATCTCCTCCCCACCACACCACGCTAACCCACCCCTAGGGACCACCACCACCACCACCACCACCACCACCACCACCATGGAGCCCCAACACACGGGATTACCCTGCACCAAACTCAATTACTTTGTGTGCAGTTCATTATGACGCTCTGAATTCAATGTTTATAATAGAAACAGACTTTATTATTAACTATGAATTGGATAAGCTAAATGTAATTATGGCCTCACTACTTCACGCGGGGCAGGTTTATTGTGATACCGTAGTGGGAGGCTTATAATTATATTTTGTGTGAATTACACAAGTTATATACAGTTGCGTAGCTGACCAATTTATCTTAATGTGTTGCTTTGTTTCAGAACTAGTTTTTATTTTATGATATTTAGTTGAATTTTCATTTATGCAAAAATTGCTAGAAATACTAGAAAGTAGTTTATGTTCATGAAAATTGTACAGCCACAATCAAATATCCTGCAATACTTTTCCATCCATCGTAGAAAATATCTTGGTATTAAAGAACAACACATGTATGATTAAAAAAAATTTTGGAAGCACCTCATAATAATTGTTGAGGGGGTTGAGTTGCCATAAATTGTATTATGATTATACTGCGTTTATATGATACTGATATATTTGCACAATGAAAGGAAAGTGGTGTTGCAGGATATTTAACTGTGACTGTACTGATGGGTGGTGGTAATGAAGAATAATTGGAGTGGATATTTATGTTAAGGGTGACAGCCCTTGTAAATGAAAATGCACTCGGAAAGCATCATTCATATCTATTTCCATTACATTTAACCTATTAGATAACTCCATATACGGTTCTTGACAGTTTCCATGGCAACACAACAAGAAGGTGAATGAAGGGGGAAGGAGGGACATTGATTGGCCACGTTAGATAGATAATAGTGGGTCGTTATGTGTAAAAATGTGGGGAGGATTATTCCCAAGTCTACGAAGGTTCGGGGAAATTTCTGGGAGAGACAACGTCATTTGGATTAAGTTAGGTTATAGTTTCAGTTCAGGTTTAATAAGTTTTGTTTGTGGTTTGGTCAATGTAAGCCCATTAAAGTAATTAAGGTCAGGGTTTTACTATGTTCAGCCATGTTAGATTCGGTATATTTGTCTATTAAAGTTAGATAAGCATATATAGGGTAGGGTTCCGTACGTCAGGTAGGGATAGGTTAGTTTGGATTAGATCTGATTTCATTAAGGCAGAGCAAAGTAAGCTTGAACATCATGTATTGAGGAGCAGAAAAAAGACATTTCATTATAATCTGAGAGACTTGGGATGATGTGTTTGAGGCCGGGTCGTTGGTGTGGCCACAAGAGCAACGATAAAAACAAGAGGAAGGGGAGCGACAACAATGGTCGGTGTAATGTGATACTCCCACCACTATAACCCCCCCCCCCACTCTCTCTCTCTCTCTCTCTCTCTCTCTCTCTCTCTCTCTCTCTCTCTCTCTCTCTCTCTCTCTCTCTCTCTCTCTCTCTCTCTCTCTCTCTCTCTCTTTCTCTCTCTCCTCTCTCTCTCTCTCTCTCTCTCTCTCTCTCTCTCTCTCTCTCTTTCTCTCTCTCTTTCTCTCTCTCTTTCTCTCTCTCTCTCTCTCTCTCTCTCTCTCCTCTCCTCTCTCTCTCCTCTCTCTCTCTCTCTCTCTCTCTCTTTGAAGTCGATACATTCTTTTCCTTTTCCATATTTGTTTATTTATTATTTATCTATTATTATAATTTTGGAGGGGCTCCGGAGAGCCAACTTAGTAAGGTATACAAATTATGTTGTTCAGTAAACAGTTAAGGATAACCAACTTAAATTTGACCCTTGGAACTTTGTTCGATACGATCCAGCTGAACATTTGGGAATTCGTCGAGGAATTAAGGTAAAAAACCGAAACCTAACATGTAAACCATCCATTCTCTGTGCTTTAGTCTGCGAATTTATTTTTGAGATGTATGGCGGATGTTACCCGAATTTGATACCTTTAATAATCACTGCATGGCAAAAGACTAAACAGAGTGCCGTATATCCTCAATTTCAAATGACACTTTAATGTCACAAACGAGTCTCATTATATATTAAGTCGTAATCTTTTCCTTCAGTTCTCTCTTTCTCCATATAACTACTGTACTTTTCCCTTCACTCTGTCTAGTTCTCGATCACTATCCGTTACCTTCTCTTGCCATTCACTATTTCCTCATACCTTTTTCATATTGATTCTACACCTGTTCTATGCCGCCTCGTTTTCAGCCTGTGTGTTTCACTGACCTATGGGTACACTAACTTGTTCTCACTTTTCACATTCTTGAAACACATTCTTTTCTCCATTTTTTCACTTTCTTTCCCAACCTCAATTCCTACTCGTTCTTCCTTTTTCAGTTTCCCTTTCCCCCTAGGTACATTCTTTCTTTTCTACCTTCCCTACAGTTCCCATCTTTCCTCCCCTTCTCTCTCCTCTTCCAGACCGGTCGATGGCTGGCGTCTGGCTAACTCCTTTACCCTCCCACCCTTCCTACCTCCCTCCATTCACTCGCTTAACTCTTTCCTCTCCCCCCCCCCACCTCTCTTCCCTCTCCTCTTCCTTCCGTGCCTCCTCCCCCGCCACTCTCCCCTCTATGTCTTTGTGAATTAATGTATCTGTATGTGTAATATGATGCTACTCTCGTCGCATCCACCACGGCACGCTGCAGGCACTTGAGGCTGGAGGAGGAGGAGGAGAAGAGGTGGGGTGGAGGAGGAGGAGAGGTGGGGTGGAAGAAGAGGAGGGTTTAGAAGTTGGTGGGGAGAGTGGGAGGAGGCGATAGGAAGAGTTGAAGATGTGGTAGGAGAAGGAAGTAGGGTGGAAGAGGAGAAAGGGAGAGATGGTAGGGTGAGGGACGATAGTCAAAGGTGAAGATGGGCCCAACTGGAGGTGATGGTGTGGTGACAGTAGGAGGGTGGAAATGGAGAAGGTGGCAAGGTTCAGTGGAGGTGTGCTGAGGAGGATGTGATGGTGATTGGGTGGATGGAAGTGGAGGAGGTAAATGTGATATAGTGCAACTAGGTAGGTGCAGGTATTAGAGGAGATGTCGATTTGATGTCTTAGGGTTTTGTGTGCGTGTGGTTGTTTTAGATACCTTGATTTATTTATTTACATTTTTTTTTTTTTTTTTGAGAGGGGAAGTCACACCAAAGGGAAAGTTGCTAAACGTGGTAATGCCTAAAAACGGGGGGAGGGGGGGGGGATATCCCTTGCCCAAGTGCATCTACACAAGGTTTTTGAAAGAAAGTTGTCCATAGGAACGAAAAAAGATTATTCCATAATCTAGTATTTAAAATAACAGAACTTATTGGGAAACATTACTTTTCGGGTAATACAGATCCTAGGTTGGAGACGTGGTGCCCAATTTACGAGGTCTGTCTAGCGGAAGATTGGAAATATATGTAGAGGAGAGACTGGGTAGCAACGTTGCAAAGGAGAAATGGAGGGTAAAAGATAAAAGGTAATGCAGAGTCGCTGGTGAGATAAACAGCCTTCCTCTCCACCGAGCATCTTTGTTTAAGGTGACTGTCCCCATACGTGATAGCAACTCTCTCTGTAGGGGGAGGTGTGTTATGTAGCTGTAAAAAGTGAGATGATGTGGAATACTTTTTAGTGTGTATAATTATAACTGATGAAATGGTTTTGGTGGTGGTGATTTCAATTAACAAATGATTTAGGGTTGTTTTGGTTGTTGCATGTAATGACTGTAATTGAAATGGTAGGTGGAGGTTATTGGAGACAGAAGTAAGGTTTGTAAAGCAGTAAATCTTGAGGAATACTGATTTAGGATTAGGATGATGAAATTTTTAATGTAAGAAAGGTGTAGAATGTAGAAGCAAAAAAAAAAAAAAAAAAAAAGGATCTCTCTGAGTAAGAAGAGATGGCGGTGTTGATGGAGAATGAAAAAATAGTAACGAAGGAAGAAGAGAGTGATGATGGACCAGGAAAAGGTTAATTCTCAGTAAGTATGTGGTGCCTACATACCACAATGATGGGAAATAGATAAAGTAATAAGCACTCAGACTCTTATTGCTTCAATCGAACAACCACAGTTTATAACCAGTTTTCATATAATTTCGGTTATTTGTGTTAATTTCGATACTTCAAAGTCACAACAAGGTTCATTGTGTAAGCTTTGTACACCCATGACACGTCACTGACATAAATAAATAATGTATACGATGTAGTTGAGAATTTGAAGCGTTGCTGTTGCTATGTTGTTATCATTATCTTGGCATAGATTATACAAAATATGAGTGTTGGTGTGGGTGAAGTGGCGGAGACGTAGAAGCTATCACCTTGACCTTGATCTTGGGGCTGGGGTGGGACAGGTTGTGGTCGGTGGTGTGGCAGGAGCGTGAGCCAGGGCAAGGCAGGATACCACGCCCCCTTGATGCTCTACTTTGCTCTACCCCGCCCTGCCCTGCCCTGCCCTACCCTACCCTACCCTACCCTACCCTACCCTACCCTACCCTACCCTACCCTACCCTGCTGTATACTTTGCTCTGCCCTACCCTACCCTGCTGTATACTTTGCTCTACCCCGCCCTGCCCTGCCCTGCCATGCTGTATATTTTACTTTTGCCTTGTTTGCCCTCCTCGTCTTCATATAGTGCTTCCCTCAGACACCTTTATTTTCTCTTCGTTATGCTGTCCTTTTCGCCTTACTATTTATCTATTATTTACTCTTGGGTTTTTGCATCATCATCATAATCATCATCATCATCATCATCATCATAATATCTTAGTACGTCGAATCGTCTATCTATCTACTATATGTCGAACTTTTTAACAGCTGTCTAATTATCTTCCCTTATTCTTTATTTCTTATCTCCTTCATCTTTTCCTTTATCCCCATACTTTCAATCCCTTATCTCCCCTCCCTTTCTCCCTCCCCCCTCTCCACCTCTTTGCTCCCTCTTTCATACCTTCTCTTCCTTCCAGTTTTGGCGTCATCTGTTTGAGGGGTTGTAAGTGGGAAGGAACAAGTGTGTGTGTGTGTGTGTGTGTGTGTGTGTGTGTGTGTGTGTGTGTGTGTGTGTGTGTTTTTTTTTTGTTCACTAACACATACAAAACAATGTAGATGAGTACAGAATAGACGCCAGTAATTCAGTTGGCCAGTACAAGGCTGTTTCCTGTAAATTAAAAGAAGGTAATGGAGTATAAGTTGTTGGGTAAATTGGAGTGAAATAAAAGTGAACCATATGATCGAATTTGAGATATATACAGGGAGAGAAATATTTATGCCCCAGAGAGAAGGAAAAAAGGTTGCCAGTACTGATGAGGACAAGTAATCCAGAAGTAACTCAACTATTAGACAGAAAATGATACAATAAAACACAACTCGTACCATATAAAATATCATTGAATAAAGTCAGCTAAGAGTCGTACAAGCAAGAACAACGACGATTGCTCCCACGACGAATTATCTACGCCACCATCTAATCACATAAAATTGGGCAAGCAAATGGAGCAGGGCAGAGCAAGTGAAGGAGACTGATGGCAGGAGGCGACGGAAGAGCGGCCGTCATTACTAGGAGGGCACAAGCAGGAGGGACCATTACAAGCAGTGCACAAGCAGGGTAATGATTGTGCTTGCCAGTCGGGTGATGGATGGTTTGGGTGGAGGTGGTGGTGGGACGTGGAGTTGATGATGCTGGTGCAGGGAGGGTTGTAGTGATAGGTGGGTTGGTTGATAGTAGAAGGGGTGGTTGGTGTTTGGTGGGTGGTGTGGAGTTGGTGATAGTAATAGTGGTAGTCTGTGTATGTCAGTGTGTGTCCTTTTCTCAGGCTGTCTATCTATCTACCTCTGTCAATGCATATACAGAGGTGTGCATGTCTGTGTGTGTATGTGTTGCCAGGCTGTGCAACTGTACACCTCCATTAATGCTTTGTGTATGGACTGTGTGTCTGTGTGTGTATATATATATGTGTGTGTGCCAGTCCGTGCATAGATTCTCATCCATTAGTGCGTAGAGCTGGCGGTAATCATCATCAGTTGAACATACTATTGTCAGGCACTTCCTCTACACTGGTCATCCCGCCTCCAGTGCACTGACCTCACACACACACACACACACACACACACACACACACACACACACACACACACACACACACACACCGTTCCACTGGTCACTCACCATTATAGCTATTACCTTTCAACTTGATTAGAGAACTGAGAGAGAGAGAGAGAGAGAGAGAGAGAGAGAGAGAGAGAGAGAGAGAGAGAGATGCGTTTCTATTACGTGTGCGTTATCGATGTGTTACTTGATATCCACTACTTATGCATTAATACAGTACGTGCAGTCACGATCAAATGTCCTGCATCGGGTGAAAGAAAGTGAGCCATTTCAGAGCATCGTATGAACTGGTCACACAAACACAACAACTATAATTTCTCATCATATTTTGAGTCCTTTTCATATTAAGGTGTTGCAGGACCATTGAACGTGACTTTTATTTGTGAAATCTCTTGCTCATTGACGATTTAGTGAGCAGGTGTATTATATAGATACCCCCGATCAGTGCGATTGTTTACTATTTTAGAAAATCACCTCTTGTATGGTAAGGTGGTCACACGAATTCACTCAAATTTGCTAGGTTTTTATTATACTTTTTGATAAAGTGTGGTATACGTGTTTTTATAGGAAGGTGTGAAGTAATGGTATGTGCGTGTGATTATTTAGTGTCATTGTACTGTGTCTGTGTTAAACTGACGGCCATAAACCCGGCACTGGTAATTGTTAGGGACTGTATGTAGCCCTCACGCACACACACATACACGCACAGCCATGCAACCTCAGCACAGAGGGCACAAGTACACACGCACGCACATACAACATGCACAGCAGTGCATGCAACCTCAATCCATGAAAGGCATAGATCCGCGCACGGACGCACGCAAGAACACACACACACACACACACACACACACACACACACACACACACACACACACACACACACACACACACACACACACACACACACACACACACACACACACACACACACACACACACTGCCCTCTGACCTGTATCGACCGTGGTGGCCGTGATTCACAGTGATTGGCCGCTGTTCAGACCTAGCCTTCTGATTGGTGGTTACGCCGCTTCCGGGACATTAGGCCCCTCTGATTGGCTGATGATGGGCCGGGATCAAGAACCATTCCAAATGTGTGATTGAATGACCTGATTGAGTCAATTACTGATCGGCATCGAGAACCATTCGTAATGCATGATGGAATGACTCGATTTACTTCCAGATGGTGACGAAGGAGTGATTCTCGTTTTTTTGTTGTGTCGTGCCGAGCTGACTGGAGGTGATTGTATTTGTATTTATGTGTGATTGGTTGGGTCATTTCGTGGTTTGTGACTGACACCTTACCGTCTGGGGGTAATGTTTTGAAGCTATTAAATGAAAATCTTACACGATTGGATGCAATATATGTACAGTATAAAATATTAATTACCTTGGTTACTGACACCAGGAAATTTAGTATGCAAAATAGCACCACTGAAACCTTAAAAAACACACACAAAAATACAGTGAAAATAGTCAATACAAGCAGATAAGTTGATTTACATAGACCACCTGATGGGAAATTAGTCTGATTGGGTGGGTGGGTGGGTGGGTGATTGAGTGGCAAGGGTGATGATTACAGTGTCCCCTCAGATTGTCCTGTCAACAGTCAGATGACTCCACTCTGGGTAATGGTGGTGTGTATGTGTGTATGTATATATGTGATGATCCCAGCACGACACTACTAACCCCACACGCCTTCCTTTCTAACGTTCTATACGATGCACATCTAACCATAACACTCAATTATTATGGTTAATGTTCTCACGGCTTGGGATTCGAATGGTGATGTGATTTGATTTTTTTTTTTTTTTTTATTGAACGGAAACATATATGTGGAGGAATACCTTCTTTAGCTCATATTAATTTATATATTTATTTATCTTTAGGAGAAGGAGGGTCTCTGATGTTATTAAATATATAATGTTGGTGATCCCGTTTATGGCCACTTGAAACTGAACAACGTAAATAAGATTTGAGAGGAGTAACAATTGTTTTGACTCTATTAGCAACACAGTTCCCGCGTTAGTTTTATGTGTCTAGACTGGCAGTTCATTAATTTGCTGCCTGGATTATTATTGTAATTAGTATCTGAGATATGAGGTTTGTGAGAGTTGTTGTTAGTTGTTAGTGTTTATATTGTTCCAGGTGATGTTGCTGATGTCGTTTAGGTTGTGATAGTGGTTGTAGTACTTGGTTTATTATCGTTAAATTTTTTTTTTTCATTTATACAGTATAATGCCTAATGATAGAATTATAGTGATGAAAATAATTGGTGTTGTGTAGTAAGAGTTTGTCGATGATAAAAATCGTGTCGATAACATAATCTCTTTATTGAGTACCACACTGTAAGAATAGAATTGATAGATAAATGACTCTCTTGGACTGTAGATATCTAGGCCCGGTGTCTCCCTTCCCTGCGGTGGGTGAACATGTGTGTCGGTACCCACTCCAGCCACTGCCCAAGGTCCCTGTGGTGGGGTGCAGAGCTGGGATTACTGGCAGGGAGGGAAGCCAAGAGGGGAAATGGACCGCAGGGAGGGAGGGAGGGAGTGAAGAGAGAAGGAACTATAAGGGAAGGGAGAGAAGGGACTAGGAGGGAGGGGAGAAGGTACAGAATATGGAGGGGAGGGAGGGAGAGAGGGAGGGAATAAATGAAGAGGGAATAAGGAGAAGTGAATGAAGTAGAAAGGCTTGGAGGGAGAAGTGGCAGTTCTGTAGGGTGCCGCAACAGTAGTGAGTGGAAGAGGAAGAAGAATAAGAGAGATAACAAAGGAAAGTAGGGTTGGAGAAAGAACGATTAACGAGGATAGGGTAGGTAGGGAAGAGAAAATAGAACGCCATTATGTTTTGAGTGCAAGATTCAAAATGGAAGATTGGTAAATGAAAGAAGGAGAAATGTGAAATATGAGGTGATTGAAGGGTGAAAACAGATAAAGAGAACGAAATAAAGGTGAACGATAGATTGATGATGATGATGGGGAAGGCAACAGATGGAGGTAAATGGAGGGAGAGAGGGAGGGGAAGGAAGATTAAGATATGAGAAGAGGAACAGAAGGGGAGGAAAAGGGGGAGAATAAGATGAGAGATTTATCGGGATTACTCCAGATAATCCCTTTACCAAATCCGGCAGTTTTGACACGGTTACTTTTTCCCTGTCATCCGCCCATTTTTATTCGACCCCCTCCCCCTCACTTAGCTCTCTCTTTTTCTCCCTCCCTCTCTTCCTACTCCCCCTCTTCCTACTCCCCCTCCTCACTTGCCTTCATCGTCATCAAATTTCCTCCCCGAATGTCCTCCCCTCTCTTTGATTTTTTCCCTCTCACTTAGCTCCATCCTCATTTACCTTCCCTTCTTTTTTTTTTATCTCTCCCTCTTGTGCCCCGTTGTCTGTAATCCTTCCGTTGTGTTATGGTCTTTCATCCCCTCGGTTTACCTCAGTGGTATTCTACATTTTCTCCCAGTTTACCTGCCAACTTTTTCCGTGCTTTTCTTTTTGCTTGGCCTTCAACTCGATTTGGTAAAATAAATATTCTCAGCCCCTCACCTGAGAGGATACGACTTTTGGGTTATGAGTCCAGCATACTATAACCACTCATGCAATCACCTCCCCTCTATAGTAAGGATAGGTATAGTGGGTGGAGTGAGGTTTTATAGTGAGGGGACACAAAGGCATAAAGTGAGAACAGAATGGGATAAATTGAGGTGAAAAGAACACAGTGGTTGCTGGTGATGGAGAGGAGAGGGGGCGGGGGAGTGTATGGGGGACCGGAAGTGTTGTTTAGGTCTGGTTGATGCAGTAATACAGGTCAGATGGGGTCACTCACTCTGCCCACCTGCCTCTCCCCTCCTCTCCCATACCCTCCATCCCTCCTCTTCCCTCCATCCCTCCTCTTCCCTCCCTCCCTCTATTCCTCCCTCTCCCCTTCCTTGCACTGTGCTTCCTCATTCCTCTCTTTATCAACTTGTTTTCTCCCCACCATGTCCTGTATTTTTTCTCGTTTCTTCCCCCGTTCCATTTCTCACTGTTTTACCCCCAGACTTTACCCCATTCCAAGTTTTCTATTCTTTGATCCATTCCCCTTCCTCGTCCTTCTGTCAGGAAGTTGACCAACAGGCTTTCTGCAGTTTTCTGAGTCCTTGAGTTCTTGTGTTCACTTTTCTCGTATTCTTATTTAATAATTAACTGAGTAGCATTACATTATTATTATTATATTATTATTATTATTATTATTATTATTATTATTATTATTATTATTATTATTATTATTATTATTAATATTATTATTATTATTATTATTATTATTATTATTATTATTATTAGACTGCTGCTATCTATACATTATAGCATCCCTCTTCTATTCTTCTCCACCCTTCACCCCTTGACTCCCTGCACCCAAAAAGCCCACACTCCCCACAAAGCAGTGTATGGGGCCCCCGGCTGAGATCAGATCAGAGGTGAGACACAAATCATTCTCGGTTGAGGGAAGCGAGCACGTGTCCAGTGATCCACACCTCCACCGTCTGTACTCTATATAGTCTGTTGTTCACCTGCCTAAACTCTCACAACACACGTCCTACAATATATCCCCAATACACACACAATGGCGTTTATTCTCGTACACTGTGCATGAACGGTTGGTAGTAAAGTCCCTAACATTATATTGTAGCCCTTCCCTCTGAAACCTTCTGAAACGGAACTAAACTATACAATGAGTGAGTCAAGGCAAACGTTATGGCTCGTGCGGTTCTTGGTGTTCGGGGATTTATTTCATCGGTTCCAAATCCTCGGGAGTGGGTAGAAATTACTGCACATTCATTGATTTAATTCGGTTTTCCCTCTTTCTGCCTCTAAACTCTAAAATCCGTAATGGCTATAGGGAACAGTTGCAAGTTAATCAACCACGGCCACTGCTCTGTTATCTGGTATGTCTGGTTCTGGTATGTTTTGTCATGTAGAAGGATGGCATGGAGGGTGAAGCAGAGAGAGAGAGAGAGAGAGAGAGAGAGAGAGGGAAGTGTGGTGGTTGGAAGTAGGGAGGTAGAAAGATGGCAAGGAAGGAGGGAAATGTGGAAATAACTAAGGATAGAAAAGAGAAGGAA
The DNA here is from genome assembly GCA_033782935.1 of Petrolisthes cinctipes. NCBI lineage: Eukaryota > Metazoa > Arthropoda > Malacostraca > Decapoda > Porcellanidae > Petrolisthes > Petrolisthes cinctipes. The sequence goes on from JAWQEG010006997.1 coordinate 11,729, forward strand.
GTGGGGGGGAGGGGAGAAAAGAAAGAAATGAAGGAAGGAAGTGTGAAGTGGGGAAAGGGATGTGTGGTTGTTGGAAGAAGAAAAGTAGAAAATTTGCAAGAAAGGAAGTATGGGAAGAACTGAGGAAAAATATAAAGAAAGGAAGGAGAGGAAGTACAGTAGTCGGAAGAAGTAAGGAAGGAAGGAAGGACGGTAGAGTAGGATGCAGGAAGAGATAAGATGAGCCTGTATAGGATGAAGGAGCTTAAGAGATAATCCACAGGGAGGGGAGGATGAGATAACGGGAAGGGAGAGATGATGGTGACGGACGAACGAAAGAGAAAAATAATAAAAAAAAGAGAGGATTAAAGAATTAGTGATTAAGTAGGAAGGTGTGAGTGACAGGGAGAGGGAGAAAAAAATGGTGAGGAGATAAGTGCAAAAAGTGTGCAAGGTAAGAGAGAGGAGGAAAAAGGAGGGAACGAATTGGGGGATGGCGAGAGGGAAGACAAGAGCGAGGGTGAATGAATGAGTGAGGAAAGGGAGAAAGGAATGAGAGTGAAAGATTTAGAAAGATAAAAAGTACGTGGATGAGAGTGAAGGGACGATTAGATAAATGGATGATGACGATTGAGAGGTAATGAGGTGATGAATGAACACAAAATAATGAATGAATATATGGGTATAATTATATAAGACAAAGTAAAAATAGTATAGGTAAAGAGTTGGTTTTGTATGAATAATGGTGGGTAAAGAATTAAGTGTGAATGAAACAATGCATAATTCAAAGAGCATAGAATGAGCATAAATGGATATGTGTCGGTGGGTGGGGAAGGTTGAGTGAGTGATGAAGGAGATTAAGTAAATGACGTGAAGGGATTCATGTCTGTCCATCCAACACTTAACACCTATTGTTCTCTCTCTCTCTCTCTCTCTCTCTCTCTCTCTCTCTCTCTCTCTGTCTGTCTGTCTGTCTGTCTGTCTGTCTGTCTGTCTGTCTGTCTGTCTGTCTGTCTGTCTGTCTGTCTGTCTGTCTGTCTGTCTGTCTGTCTGTCTGTCTGTGTGTGTGTGTGTGTGTGTGTGTGTGTGTGTGTGTGTCTGTGTGTGTTTTAGGATTAGGACAAGAGGTTTGCGTACTTTATACGTATGTTGTTTTAATATATAAGAAAGTTTGTGTGTTGTAAGAATAGTTTATGCGTTCAACAACATTTGTCCGCTTATTTTATTACTATTTTGTGATTAGATTGGAACTATGTACGACGTGTCTCACATTTCTTTGATTAATTTATGAGAGGCTTAATATTTATTTGGATGGCAGGAGGATTTTATGGGATTAACAGAAACTTTATGGTTTTGTAATAGGTGTGTACTATACTGGTATATGTGTATGCACGAGAAACGTGTATGTGCGTGTATGTATGCATAATATGTGTGTGTTTGATGTTGGTGTGTGTGTGTGTGTATGTGTGTACGTGTGTGTGTGTTTGATGTTGGTGTGTGTGTGTGTGCGTGTGTGAGGCGTAGCGTGGCAGTAACCGCCGCGTCACTCGACCAACTGATCATTTAACCTGTGTTGACCCGACCAGGTGGGGGACCGCTGCGAGCACCACCTGCCTCACCCTGCCTCACTACCACCTCATGCCTCACCCTGCCTCACTCCCACCTCATACCTCATCCTGCCTCACTCCCACCTCATACCTCATCCTGCCTCACTCCCACCTCATACCTCATCCTGCCTCACTCTACTCACTCGTGCCTCCCATACCCTCACTATTACTTTCCACCTAACTCTGCCTCACTCCACCTTCTGCCTCCCCTTGCCTCACACCACCTTCTCCTGCCTTCCTTTGCCTCACACACCACCTCCTTCCCCTTACCTCACTATCAATTCCTGCCTCACTCCATTCTCTCATCCCTCACCCTGCCTCAGTATCACCTCCTGCCTCACTCCACTCTCTCTTGCCTCCCCAAACTTAACTACACTCCCTTCCTGGACTAATAGAATATCGTCCCTCCCTACATCACCATCCCTGCCTCATTTTCTATCTAATCTTCCTCCATATTCACCACCTCAATGTAAGGTAAATACGAGTACATCCTCTCTCACTTGCCTTCCTACATTTACCTTGATTCTCCCTAGTACACTACACTCGCCCTTTACCTCACATGCCTCTCTATCTTCCACCTCCCCTGCTTCTGTTTCTCTGCCACTGTCTCTCTTGCTTTATCTACCTCTTTCTCTCTTTCACCTTGTCTATTACCCTTTCTATCTTCTCTGCCACCCCCTCCTTACTTTCCCTATAGTTTCTTTCCTCACTCACTGCCTCTCTTTGTATTTTCCTTGCCACCCTCTCTTTGTATATTCCTTGTCATCCTCTCTTCGTTACACACTTTCCCTGCCTCCCATTTTAGCTCTTCTGCCTCCCCTTCTCACCACAGTACATCCCCTGCCACAACATCCCCTCTCCCCACCCCCATAACACTCCCCCTTCCTCCCCCCAGCAGGTGACAGAACAGGTGGGGGTAGTGACCCATCTTGACCCCCCTTCCCCCTACATCTGCCATATTTTTGCTCTCATTTTCCGGACGCTTGATCATGAGTGGTATTTGCAATTTGTGGTAGTTGTATGTGATTGTTATGATTGTTGTCGTAGTAATGGAAGAGAATAGTTATGGGTTTGGTTGTATTAGTACTGGCAGACACACCAGTACACTCATTCAAAATAGGAATAGTGGTTTGTGTCTGTGGTAGATATATACAGGTGTGATGTTTATATTGTCTTCTTTTGATGTGGATTAGGACTAGTGTGTTGTCCTTTTTTAGTTTTAGGGATGGAAGAAGTAAGTAAGTACCAGGCAATAGTCACTGGTTTCTGGAAAGGGACAAACATCAACCTATGTTGTACCACGCAATATTGTTTAAAATGAAGAAGACTACATAGTTTGTATAGTGGTGAAGAGAGGGTAGAGAAGCTAACAAAGGGATAATTAGAGAAGAGAAAAAGCAGGATACTTGGAACAGGCGTCGAACGAAATTAAAGTGGAGAAAAGGAAAGAAATGTAGATTGAAAGTAAAAGAGAAGGAACACTGAGATATAGATGATTGGAGGAGAAATATTGAATAGAGAAAATATGGAAAGATTAGTAAAAAGAGAGATGGGAACAGTTGAAGCTGAGGTTATGAGGGCGGGAGGAGTTGCTTGAGGGGATAGGGAGGGGGAACGAATGATGGAAGCAAGGAAAATAAGGTACCCTAATGGTAGAGAGAAGGGTAAATTATTCGTGTAATGAGGTATAAGGGGGGGAGGGGGAAGAGAAGGAAGGGGGGTGGGGTAATACTGCCGGAGGTGGGAGGAAAGAGAAGGATAAATGGTAAGGTTGCAAGGACAGAGATGAATAGGAGGAAAGAGTAGTATAAAGGATGAGCAAAAATTAGAATTATAGAAGATGTTTGAAGTTATGTTAAAGGAATAGATGTGCAACAAGAAATAGAAAGAAATGGTGTAATGGATAGCGAGGAATTGACTTTTAAGAATGAGAGGTGGATGAAAATAGAGAGTAAACTAAATAATATTATATACAGGAGAGGAAAGGAGAAGAAAGTTTGAAGGGAGGAGATAAATGAGGAAGGAATATTAAACGACTGAATACTAAAGAAATAGATTAAATAAAAAGGAAGAGAAAGTAGGGAGAGGTATTACAGAACTAAGGATTAAAGAAGAAGAAAAGAGTGTGAGGAAAGCAGGAGTAAAACACGTATATGAGAAGAAGGGAGAGGTGGAGGAAGGTAGGGATGAAAGGGAATAGCTGTAGGGGGTTATGGAGAAGAAAGATGGAAGAGAGTAGAGAGGAAGTGAGGGGAGTTAGAGAAGAATGTGACGAGATGGAAAAAGATAGTAAAGAAGGAAGAGACAGATATAGGAACTTGGGGAGAAAAGATAAGACATGGAAGTGGGTAGAGTTGAACGAAAATGTATGGAAAAAATTAGAGAGGAAAGGAAAGAGGATTAATAAAGGTTGGGAAGAAAGACGAGTGAAGGAAAAAGTAAGGGAGGAAAGAAAAACGGAAGACAGTACGAAGGAAAGAGGATTAATAAAGGTTGGGAGGAAAGACGAGTGATGGAAGAAGGAAGGGAGGAAAGAGAAGCGGATGAAGGTACGGAGGAAAGAAAAGAGATTGATGAAGGTAAGGAGGAAAGAGAAAAGATGGAAGAAGAAGGTAGTGTTAGTGGGGCCTGGGGGCAGGGATGAGCAGGAGCAACACGGTAATGAGCAGGTGTAGAGCTCTAGTCTCAAGCTTTATACTTACCTACCGTACCTACCTACCTACTGCTGGCTGCCCCCTCCACTCTTTCCCGAACTGCTACCCCTTCCACATCTTCCCCTACTTCGTTTCCTCCATATTGCAATGCCCTTCTTGCTTCTGCTTCTTACTACACTTTCCTACTGTTTCTCCACTCTGTTGTGTATATATAGTTTTCATTTTATCTTTTTATTTCTTCCTTTATCTTCCTTTGTTTCTTTCTTTTCCTCAGATATTCTTTGCCTTTCATGTCATATTCCTTGTCCGTCTCCTACTATTCATATTCCGTCCATCCCGCAACCTATCCTCTTTTTTTTTTTTTTTTTTTTTTTTTTTTTTTTCTTTTTTTTTCTTGACACTTCCGGCTCCCCAATTTATTTCTATTCCACTTAACATTTCTTTTAGTCCTCTTCATCCCCATTCCTTTCTACCTCCCCTTCCCTCTCAGTTCATTTTGCTTCCTCTCCTTACTCCTTATCCTTCTCGTTTTCTTACACCTACTCCATTTCTTTCCACTCGTGTCCTTTGTTTACTACTGCTCCTTGTTTTCTTCTATTTACATCTCTTTCGCTCCCCTCACCCTTCTCTCTCTTCCTCTCCTCCACCCCCTTCCCGGCCCCTCCCCTCTCTCTCACTTCTTACCTGGGCAGTTTGTGGATGGGGGTGGGAGGGAGGGGGGGGGGGAGCTTGAAAGGGGGAGAAGTTATTAGGCCAACATGGGGAAACATGTCAGGGGGAGATGGATGAGGGGGGAGGGAAGGGAGATGAAGCGGGGAGGAGGGAGAGAAGACGGGCCTAATGAGAGAAGGGAGAAGATGAGAGAAATGGAAAATGTGTTGTTGATATGAATGGGAGGAAGGAATATGTGAGACGGAATAGATGTGGTTGAAGGGAGTGTCAAAAGGCAAAGTGAAGATGAGAAAGAAGAGTGGGAGGAAGGAGTAAGAGAGACAGGAAGAGTAGTACGGTATGTGGTTATGAGAGGGAAGATAGATATAAGTTGGAGGGTGAGACAGAGACAGACTCACAGACAAACAGATAGACACACAGACAGAAAAACGTTTAGAGCAAGAACTAAATGAAGATATGGGAAGGGAATAATATGAGATGTAATTTTAGGAAGAAAATATTTATGTAAGGTAAAGAAAACTGATGATGATGATGGGAATAACTGATAAAAAGAATGAAGATGGAGACGAGGAAGCCAGATAATTGAAACGAGGCAGGAATGATTTAGAGGCGAGGGAGAGAAGTGGAGAGGTCGTGGGAGGAGGGGAAGGGGTGAGAAAAGAGGGAGGGAGGAAAGAAGGAGGGAAGAGCAGAGGGATGGAGGAGAGGGAAGGAGGGAGAGCCAGAGGGATGGAAGAAGGAGAGGTAGGTAGAAAGTGTGAGTTGGGAATAGTGAGAGAGAGATAGAGGAAAAATTGTTGAATGAGCGGGAGGAAGGAAAAAAAGTGAGGAAAGAGGAGGTGTAAAGAGAAAAGAGAATTGCTGGGAGGAGAGGGAAAAATATGAAATGAGAAAGGAATGAAAAGAAACAGTGAAAAGGGAGGAAGGTGAATAATATAAGAAGAGAGAAAAAAATGAGGGAAGGGAGAGATGAGGAGAGGAAGAGAAAGAATGGTGGAAGGATAGGGGTGACAAGAAGGATGGATGGAAGGGAGGAATAAGTGTAGCAGTAAAAGACGAAATGTAGGCATGGGAAGGGAAAATGTTTAAGATTACACTGATGGCTGATAAAGAAAATTGGCACCTCAACTCTCGATCCAGTCTGCCAACTAATGTGGTCGTGTGGTATGAGACGTGAAGAGCTGCATATCTTGATTTTAGCAGAAAAACAACTGAAAACCTGGGACTTGAACAGATACTGGCTGTGTGCGTACATATATTGAACCTTTAATAGTAATAATAATATGTAATAGTAATAATAAGTAGATGCTTCATTCAGTCATACGTGCGTAAGGGATCCTGTGATGTAGTCAGAAATTTGAAGATATAGGAGTCCTACAAATATTGCCAAGAAACCACTTATATGGAATGATCTTGTTTCGTGGCATGGTCAGGAGGAATTAGAACCCTCCACTTTTCATACACGCTCACAGCTTCCTTAATATGGTAGCAAAGCAGTATAATATGATGTCGAGGGGATACCAGCATGCAAAAAGTTTACTTAGTTATGTTTTCCTTTTGTGGGAATGAAATTGAGGTCATATTATTGGACGTAGAACTGGATACCACTGAATATTTTCCACTGCTGCATGATCAACATATTTTATATAATATACTTTGAGGGAAGACTTTAATGTGTAGGAGAGTTCGTGCTGAGTATACGTATCTTAATTTAACCTAACCTTGACCCCATCCACGTCAAGAAAATCGGAAAGAATGGATGTTTTTCTAATGTGAGGGTTTGTGTTGAACATGATGCAGTTTTACAATCAACTCGTAGGAGAGACTAAACATACAGACTTAATACCTCCAGCTTCAAGCCATTAAAAACTTAATAAATAAATAAATAAATAAATAAAGATACCATTGTGGCATTGATGGTTCCACAACACATCAATGACCACTTAAGATACTATTCTTGGTGTTCGTTCTTATCTTTCCTTGGCTCGCCTCCCGAACGCTTACCAATTTCACTCCGACATAATTACGAGGGAAATAAAAGACTCGCTCCTTTTATTTACGAGTCTTATTATCTCGTCAGGGTTAATATGTTTATGACGGAAATTATGTCGTATATATAGATGAACCAGGGACGAGGAGGTGAGGAAGATGAAAAAAGAGAACGTCAGAGAGTAGAAAAACATAAGTGAGAAGGAGATCAAAGGAAAGTGGGAATGCAAGAACGAGAAGAAGAGAAAGAGGAAGGGGAAAGAAGTAAAGGATGAATGAGGGAGGAGTGGGGCATAAACAAGGAATAAGATTGAGGGAGTGATGAAAGAATGTGAGGAAATGAGGACTGGGTGAAAGAGGGTGTGAGTGAGTAGGTGATGAAAGTGAGAGAATTGGATGGTAAGGAAGAGGTTGTAGGGAGGGCAGGAGCGGTAGTTGGTGGTGAGGGAGTGAAAAGTGGTTGAAATAATGAGTGAGGAGGACATCAATGATGGTAAGAGTGAGTTAGGAGTAGTTGGAGGAGAGTGTAAGGGAGTGAGGAGGGGATGAAGGAGTGTGTGTTGTGTGGGAGGAGGCGAGGGCGGGGTCGTGGGAGGGGGCAGGAGCCGCGGGTGTGCCCCTGGGCGGGTGTGGGTGGGACAGGTCAGGCGGGGCGGGTGTCAGGCTTCCACGCCACGTTCCACGCTCGCTAGTGGGTTGTGGGTGGGTAGTGGGTGGGGTGTGCAGAGTGGGTGGTAGATGGATGTGGTGGGCGTGGATGTTAGGACAGATATTCAATAGTAAGTAGGTGATAGAAGTCTGTGATTAGTTTAGTGAGTTTCTTGGGTAGGTGTGATTACTGTGGTGGGTGACAGGTGCAAGGGTGCATTGTTGGGGTGGTAGGCAGGAATAGTGTGTGGGGTGTGTGTGTGTGGCAGTGAAGGTGGATATACACAGAGCTCTTGAAAGAATTGAACATCTTATAGACACTAGGAAAGAATGCGACAGGCTGTTAGTGAGTGTTCCAATTTGATGCATAACGGATTGATTGTGAATTTAGAAAGTAGTTGGTGTCATGTATAGTGGATGGAAGAGCGGTGTTAGCGATGGGATATAGATGTAAACAGACACGGCAGGTGGATGGAAGAAGGTGGATGGAGGGGAAGTGAGGATGGGAGGACACAAGCAGTATTTGTAGTAGTGGTGGTTGGGTAAGGTAGACGGAGGAGGGTGTAAGAGGCGTGTGAAGTGCAGTGGGATGAGGGAGGGTCAGGAAGAGGTCAGGGTGTGGAGCTGAACTTTACACCCTCATACACCTATCCACCCACCAACCATCCCTCCTCCACTTGTTTTTTTTTTTTTTTTTTGTCTTCCCCAACAACATCCGAGGCTCCATCTGTGCTTTCCCATAATTTCTTCTCTCTTGTTTTCAGCATCCCCTCTGTCACTCCTCCACACCAGCGCATTGCCTTCTTTCACATTTCTTCCTTCAACACTACCCAACTGTCCTATGATCTTTTTCACATTGCCCATTTCGTAGTTTCACACTGCATTCCTCCATACCTTAACAATAGTATCTTTAAAGACTGTCCTTATTAGATAGCAGTGTAGCATGCTGTGTTATTTGTAGAATCGATGCTTTATCATCTCGATCTATATAGTGGAGTGTCATAAACAAAATCATATGCATTGTAGTTTAAACAAGCCCCTCTCAGTAGACCACTAATCAGTCACTGGTTATCTTGCATGGTCTTTACACTTCACACATCCATACATTTCACACAGTCTTCGTCCATTCAGCTTCTCTCCACATATTTTCCCTCTTCACCTCCAGACACTCCACAGAGCCTCCCTCCGCACGTTCAGACAGCATCCGCCATTCCTTGTACATACGTGTGTGTGACCTTTTTTTTTTTATTCTAATTCCTCTGTCTCCACTTTCTTGTACCTCCACCAACACTACTCCACCACCGCTACTGTAAGTGTCTGATCCACCTTGTTGCTCCCTCCACCTCACCTATTTTTCGCTCCACCATTCGACCTTACTGGCACCTTGTTCTATCTCCACTTGTGTTCCACCTCCATCACCACCAACACACATTACCTCCACCACCATCACCCCCCTCTCCTCATTTCTATAACAATTACCACCATCATTATGTAGGTATGATAACCCACACCACCCAAAACATACCTCACCTCCTTCTACCACTACATATTCTACCACCACAACTTGAACCACAACCACATTTCCCTCTAACATAACCACAAGTATAAACCACGCTACCATTATATACCACATCCACCACTACAAAATCTACCCAACTGAATACCAAACCCTACTTCGGTACCCTCCCCACCACATCTTTCCGCCACCTTCATCATAACCAAGAGATGTATAC
>JAWQEG010006998.1:0-17442 GCA_033782935.1 Petrolisthes cinctipes
TAAAAAAAATTTAGTCTTAGATTGATTTATGTTCATATTTTTCACATGTCCATATTCTTCACAGCTATCTTTAAATTACGCAAAGATATCTTTTCCATCATATAATATCTCGTTGTTATGATAGTAAAACCGTTTCATCCATTATTACTAGAATGTGAAGCCACTGAAAAAATCCATAAATCCATAGAGTTCACACACACACACACACACACACACACACACACACACACACACACACACACACACACACACACACACACACACACACACACACACACACACACACACACACACACACACACACACACACACACACACATACGCATACACACACACACACACGCATACACACACACACACACGCATACACACACACACACACACACACACACACACACACACACACACACACACACACACACACACACACACACACACACAAATAAATGTTTCGCATAGTTTGGAGGAATTAGTGGCCCTCCAATACACTCAAAACAAAATACCTTCCCCCCTTCCAAAAAATTAGTGTACGGACGTCTGTGTCGGTGGAAGCTATTACTAAAATGGTGGAGGGGACGGTGGGCAACTGCTGAGGTGGGTTGGCCTCGTGGAGAGAGAACAGCTGGGGTGAGGAAGGCCATGAATATGCAAGTTGAAGGGAGGACACATGCAGAGGGGAACGAAGTGAAGAGCAAGAAGGATAACCGAATTGAAGAGCAAGAAAGAGGACCTTCCTAGGCCTGGGAGACTTTGAAGGGTGAGGGAAAGAATGTGATAGAGAGGAGGAAGAGGGGAGTACACAGAGGGGAACGAATTGAACTGGAAGAAAGGACCGTATTGATGAATAAGAATGAAGAGCCGTCCTAGGCCTGGGAGACTCTGTAGGATGAGGAAGAGAAGGTGATGGAGAGGGCGAGGACACAGAGGAAAACAAATTGAAGAGGAAAAAATAGGAGCGACTGTAGGAAGAAGGAGGTGATAGATAGGAGTGAGAGGGAATGGCTACGTAAGAAAATAGGTGAGGTGCTTATAAATGGTGGTAAGAGTGAAAAGACTTACTACAGCAATTGTATTAAACTGAACCGATTGGATTAATGTCATCAGCAAGTAATAAGAAGCTAATACATGCTTCCATAGTATATAAAAGTATGTGGCTAAAATGGAAAAGCCTCGTTCTTGAAATATACCTTGGACTAATCACTTGCTTCAACTTTGTCAGCTCTAAAGTAAATGGCCCCTTCAGCAACGCAAAATGTGTCTGGACGTACCTGTACAGTCACGAACAAAATTCGGGAGCAGCTAATGAATGCCAGATATTCTGAAGCAGAAAATGGAAGCAGCTTTTGACAGAAATAGAGATGTGTAATATGTTGACAAAAATAGGCATATGGACAGAAATAAATAGGCACATTGTTAACAGAAATGGGCATAGTGGTGACGGAAATAGGCACATTGGTAACAGAAAGGGGCATAGTGGTGACGGAAATAGGCACATTGGTAACAGAAATAGGCACATTGGTAATAGAAATGGGCATAGTGGTGATAAAAATAGGCATAGTTTAAACGGAAAAAGGCACAGTGTTGACGGAAATAGGTATAGTGCTCATAGAAAAATGCGTATGTGTGTAACCTGTCTTTTATTATTAGAGTCACTGGTTCATGCACTGGACCGTGGCTGAGGCTAACTTGAGAACGGGAAACACAGCCGACTTTTAGGGAGTGACTGTAAAGGGAGAGGCAACAAGTCTGCCACACAACAAACAGCGCCACCCATACCATCCATTAGCCTGTCTCATTCAACCCTCACTTCTGAATGGTTATGAAGGCGATCCGAACTAGCATGTGTTTGCTTATTTTATTTATTTGTTCACACATTGTAACTGATTAATTGATTTGTTTTACGTTTATTTATGCTCTTTATTTATTCATTTATTTGATTATTTTATTTATGCTCTTTATTTATTCATTTATTTGATTATTTTATTTATGCTCTTTATTTATTCATTTATTTGATTATTTTATTTATGCTCTTTATTTATTCATTTATTTGATTATTTTATTTATCTTTCGGTCCTACGTCATTCCCTTTCAACTCAGTAAATATTCAAACTTTCTTGTATTGTTTTCTTTCAAAGTTTGCTATCTCTTCATATTACTTCTCAACCGGCATATGACCTAAGCAGTTGCCCTGCCATGATAATTACCAGAGCTATTAAATTTTGGTGCAATCACTGTTCAGGGATTTTACGTCATCCGGCCAATATCAGGAGGATTTCTTTATAACATTTCCGTCGTAGTTGCAGCGTCAGCGATTTCCAGTGTAAAGGGAAGTGTTGGCAAAGGAGGTCACGAGGTTGGGTTCTGGACGCTTCCTCTCGCTTGAAGGGACACCATTACTGTAGATTTTTGTATAATAATTGAAAGTAAATTTGTAGATAATGACCCGAACCACAACTTATCATGAACCGCCACCTTCCATCAACCTTGTAACATTTCAAATAAGAATCGAGTCTTTCTAAGTTATATGGCATAAGAATGTTTTCAGATTTACACCGTAAGTCACACCCAACCAACAGATTCCCTTTTTATCAGAACATGGTTAGTATAAGGATTGTTTTGTTAACAATCATTATTATTATGCAGTATGTACAGTATATGGTGGTTTGACGTGACTCCAAGCCCCTAGTATTTACCATTCATTCTTATCCATTTAACGATAAACTAAATTTTATAATAAAATAAAAGAAATCGAAGGCCATACGTAACTCTTGGGCAAAAAAAATCTATACCTTTACTGATAGATCCATTCTGACACACACCAGTATACACTTGTGTATAATCTACCATATGATATACACGTACAGTATATTATGTTATTTTGTAAGATATTCTGGACTCGCGATGTTAAGGGTCAGATACGATAACTCCCGTGATGATGTGAAATGACACTTATCAAGGGGTCCGTTGACTCCCTGTCCTCCGCCCCCCAACGTGTAGATAAAGTTACCACAACAACTTTCCTCGTTTTTCTCCTCGTTAGTGAAGACACAACGACCCCTCCTGCCACCTGTCTCTCTCCCTGCCTCTCTCCCTGCCTCTCCACTGCTGACTTTCATTCCCTGCCTTTCCCCTTGCTCCCTGCATTCCCCTTGCTCCCTGCATTCCCCTGCCTCTCTCTACCCACCTTATTCTGCCACTCCCTGCCTTTCTCTTCGTTCCCTGCCACCCCCTGCCTTCCTCCTCGCTGCATTCCTTCCCCTAACTCTCCCTGCCTTACGGTTGCTGTCTTTCTCTTCCTCCCTCTGCCACTAAGCCGTTCCCAACATCACCCTGCCACCTCACTGCCTCTCCTTGTATCCCTGCTTATCTCTGTCACAACATTTCCCTCCCCTTCTCCGCTGCCGGCTCCCCTTCCTTGTCCTCCTCCCTATCCTTTCCCTCTCCCCCCTCTCTCTCCTCGTACACCCTGCCATTCTCCCTTCCATCCCACTGACTCTTCCCCTTCTTGTAATCCACCCTCTGCCTTCTTCCTCCCTCTGCTCCCTTCGTTACCTACTGTCTTGTTTTCCATAACCCCTCCCCATATATCTCTCTCTCTCTCTCTCTACATTGCCATATATATATATATATATATATATATATATATATATATATATATATATATATATATATATATATATATATATATATATATATATATATATATTCAGTGGAGAGAGAGAATTAAGTACATAGGCTAAATGGATAGATACATAAATTAGACAGATAGATAAAAAAGACAGACCAACTCGCTTGTCTCTCCCTTACGTCATTATCCCCGTCCTCTTTCCTCCTCTATTATCAATCAAGAAAGGGAGTCGGTAGGTAAGACTTTGTGGATACAGGGGAAGATTTTTATATATAGTCTCCAAATATACTCTTTCATCTGCTTGGCTGGTGGTGGTGGCGACCCTCTCATTACCTCACTCGTGATTGGTGGAGAACTTGGACCAATCACATCTAGCCTACAACGCATCCACTGTAATTATCGTATCGTATTGAGATAATGTATTCACGTAGAGGTAAAGCTTTATATAGTTAAGATTGATCAACACGTGGTTTTCTTTACCCCTCAATATTATGTTGCTTTCCCCATAAGCCTTTAAGTTGAAATTAATTGATTACGGGGAAAAATATCATATAAATTGAAACCTCACTGAGCTTTCATTAATTAACGCTGATTATATATATTTTTTTCGTTGGAAGGGTGAGCAACGTAGAATCAGGTAATGGACTTCATTCATTTACTAATTAACCGCTAATTGCCTCTTTGATTAAACGCTTGTCGTGAGAGAGAGAGAGAGAGAGAGAGAGAGAGAGAGAGAGAGAGAGAGAGAGAGAGAGAGAGAGAGAGAGAGAGAGAGAGAGAGAGAGAGAGAGAGAGAGAGAGAGAGAGAGAGAGAGAGAGAGAGAGAGACAGAGAGACGGAGACAGAGAGACGGAGACAGAGAGACAGAGACAGAGAGACAGAGAGACAGAGACAGAGAGAGACAGAGAGAGAGAGACAGAGAGAGACAGAGAGAGACAGAGAGAGAGAGAGAGAGAGAGAGACAGAGACAGAGACAGAGAGAGACAGAGAGAGAGAGAGACAGAGACAGAGACAGAGAGACGTAAAACTGCGAGTCTTCAGTTTCAAAAACCGTCCAGTTGGTATTCATCTATAATGGAAATTCTGTAACTGGAAACTATGTATTTTGTTTATCCGCTAATATTCTGTTTGGAAATATATCTTAGAATTATCTGCTGCGGAAATTACAAAACTAGGAATCATATTTTGTGGAAGTCATCTTATTGGGAATCATTTGTTTGGCCACCATTTTCCAAAAAAACATGTTATACAGTTTTTAATGGTGTAGTACAGTGTTGGTAAATCTGGAGCAATTGATTCCTCCACACTATTCTTAGCAACAGGTCACCATTAGTTTTGTTCATCTGGTCCGGTTTCCTGGCATACTTCGCAGGAATTATGACGCTCCAATGTACCAAATGTATACTATCCCCTTAAACTTAAAGTGTTCGTGTCATATCGAAGGCACAATGTACTATATAAAAAACCTAATTTAGCGAGTTAGTCGGTGCTCTATGTCATTCCCATGCACTACTGATCAGCTCTGGAAAGCTCAACGCCATTCATCCTTCCCCCTAATTATGATTTACACTCCTTCAAACGCAGTGTGTCAAGGTATCTCGAACGAATTTGGGCATGAATTTGGTCCTCTCCAATTCTTAGTCCAAGTCACAGGCAACGACGTCAAGTTAGTGATCACTTGTCTGTTGTCATTGCTTGAATTATCATGAGGAAGGCTTGATTGTATTTTATTTCCTTTTAACCACCACCAGATGATATTTTCTGGTCAGAAGGAACTAAGTTAATGCAAGAAATATATACATGAGCCAATCACACGTAAAATAAAGTCAGGCTGTTTATTTTTTACAGGAATTCATTAGGACAGAGACTGTGATTTTGTTGACGAAGTTGAAATTACCTTGTCCTCCAAACTATTGAACAAAACAGACTTTCGGAGAGTAACCTATTTTGGGATATCGGAAGGCTACTGATTCCTCCAAATTATGCCAGGAAGCAGAACCCCTCTATATGGAATTATACAGGGGATTTGTTTTATAGCTGAGTTTGGAGGCCTACATTCTACATTGACTCCAAATTTTCCATAAAAGGTTGCTTCCTTTAATATACATTTTTTTTTTACCGAGGTTAGCTGTTTTATAGCTCTGTTTGGAGGAATTACTTATAAGGACCCTGTTCTCGTGTATGAAAATTGGAGGCTTCTGATTCCTCCTGACTATACAACGAAACAAGGCTCCTTCAATATAGGTGGTGTTTCGTGGCAATGTTACCTTTCATCTTTCTGATTACATCACGGGTCCCTTAATTAAAAAAGATCCGACAACATATTTAAAAAAAAAACCTGTCTCCCCATCTTTCATTTCTCTTCTGTACAGTCGGCGGCAAAAGTCCTGTCGCCTCACTTGCTTCACCGAGGCACGCGATGTTCATAGACCCGAGATTATTAGGTGTAGAAAACGTGCTTATTTATCGAGTCCATGAACACTGCTTGTTTCTGTGAAGCAGGTAAGGCGACAGGACTTCTGCCGCCGACTGTACAAAGCTACTATTCCTAATCAGATATAAGGGTTTATAATCATGCCAGAGCCTTACTTTCCAAATGTAGGTCATTCGAAGTGAACCGGTGAATTAGTTGTCTATGATGTCTTTGAATAAGACAGAACCAATTCCAGTCACCTGATAGACCCTGACCTGAAGAAGCAGCAGTAGGGGAACGTCGTCAATAAAGGATCTTCCTCATACGGTGTTATTTAATTAAAGCCAACCTTAAATTAAAATGTCACTGCAACCTCAGAGCTAAACTTGGAACATACCTTTGTGAAAACTAAGGACACTATCCGTCTGCATATTTTCTTGAGAGTCGGGGGTATGTACAGTATGTGAAAACAATTTGGTCTAGAGTCTCTAGACGGAGATGCCGTGGTGAGTCAAGGTATCCAGAAAGGTTTGATATCTGCTATGGAAGCAATTTTCTACATTCTTGACGTCACCTGGGCGAGAAATTGTGTGTGTGTGTGTGTGTGTGTTGCCAGAGTGAGAGAGGGAGCGTCGACTGGCTGGTGTGTGAGTGTGTGTGTGTGTGTTTCTGATTGGAAGTTCTACGTCTGCTCAATGGGTGTGGATAAGTGCGATTGCCTCTTACACGGTCTCCACCCCTCCATCTCAAACTCTGAAAATATACGGTAGACGTTAAGAAAATCCAACCATACACACAGCAGCACTTTTATGTTCTCTCTATATATGAGGATAACAGCTATCATATTTTTTTCATTTATTGTAGAGATAATTACTTAGAGTTTAAAGAATTTGATGGAAGATTGACAGCACCAGCACTTTCCACTCGTGTGTAATTCTTCCTCCTCCACCAAGGAATATCACCCGTCTACGGTATATATCGTGACACCATAATTCATTCTCCATCCACTTTGTATTATTATGAACCTTTGTAGAACATCAGGATACTTAATTGCCCACTTTAAAATTTGCTGATTAAAGACACCTTGTATATTTAGTAACCTATATATATATAATTATATTTCAGTGCTCAGAAAGATGGCTACCTTATGACCATTCTGCATTGGAAAATATGTCCACTACTATTATTCATATACAGTATACTTTTGTTTTGGAATAAGATACACAAATAATATTCATATATACAGTAGGTCTCAATAAATTTATTTAAATAATTCTTAGCCCTTCACTCCCTTACAACAACAACTGCCCCCTGTCCCTAACGCTCCTGCCCCCCCTTCCCCACACCTCTGACCCCCCCCATCCCCACACCTCTGCCCCCCCTTCCCCACACCTCTGCCCCCCCTTCCCCACACCTCTGCCCCCCTTTCCCCACACCTCTGCCCCCCCCTTCCCCACACCTCTGACCCCCCCTCCCACCCTCCTCTTTCCCCAATTTCCCCAACGTCTCTGCCACCCCTTCTCCACACCTCTGCCCCCCTTCCCCCACACCTCTGCCCCCCTTCCCCCACACCTCTGCCCCCCTTCCCCCACACCTCTGCCCCCCTTCCCCCACACCTCTGCCCCCCTTCCCCCCACACCTCTGCCCCCCTTCCCCCACACCTTTGCACCCCCCCCCCCTTCTCCACACCTCTGCCTCCCCCTTTTCCACTTCTCCACACCTCTGCCCCCCCCTTCCCCCACACCTCTGCCCCCCCTTCCCCCACACCTCTGCCCCCTTTATCTCCCACACAGCACGAGACTTCGGGGTTGTTTGGGTCTCTGGCTACCTGTAAGTCAAACAAACAGACGGGGTGTTGTGTATGTCATTGGTTCTTATCAACGACTGGCAGACGGCACCAGATTAGCGTGTGTTTGTTTACTGATGGAGGAATGTGTGTCCGTGTGTCTATGTGTGCGTGAGAGAGAAAGAGATAGATAGATAGATGGATAGATAGATGGATATATAGGGGAGAGGAGGGAAAGAGAGTTAAAAAGTGTATAGAAAAGGAGAAAATAGAGAGAAGTCAATACTTCAAAGTGGAAACACGAAAATGATATCACATGGAAAGTCAAGTAAACACCAGACTTCATCACCACATAACAGGGCCAGAGAGACGAGTGGTAAAGCAAAAGAAAACAAACTTAGATAGGACAAGGCGAGCGAGGATGCAGCCAGGGACAAAGTGAATGGGTAATCAGGTCAGTTGGACAATTGGGTCAGTGTGAAGTTTGGGAAAATCAGGTCATATCAAGGGAGGGAAAAGAGGCAATTACTAGTGCTATCAAGCCAGCCTACATCCCTTAGTGTTGAAACAAGGAGTTGGTCTTTTTCTGTTATTGTCACATTTTATGCCATTTTTAAACTTCTTTTTTTTATCATTACTTACTAGCAGGTGAGCTCACTCGTGATATAACTCATTATTATAATTACCACATTTTATTGTAATAATTGTAGTTATTGTTGTAATTATCGTCATTGAGCCTGTGTAATGGGAAACTTTCAATGTTTCGTTTATTCCTGTCTTTTTACAACATAAGTACGGGTACACTTATGCAAATAATATTTTTATTGCCTCATTCCCGCTGTGTTTTATTGCAGCTAGTTTTGGAAGAACACTTTTATACTTTTATTATTCAAAGGGGAAAATACCACAATTCAGACATGTAGTAAGGCCAACTGTATTACGTATTTCCTGCTCACATTTATAATCATTCTTCACTTTAATTAGAAATATTCCTGACCTGATCTGAGGCTTAAGCTTTGTATATATTTGGAGAAAAACAACCAGAGATAAATACGAGAAGAAGGAATTTAATTGAAAAGTGGAAATGAATTGAGGATGAACGAAGACTGCCAAAGACCTGAAGGACGTGGAAGAAGATGATGATACAAATGAGGGACAGCAAGTACGAAAGAAACAGAAGGAAAGGGAGAACAGATGGATAGAGAAAAGTTATTATGGAGAACTGGAGTCAAAGATAGAGCTTTACGGATAGAACTGGAGGTGTATAGATAGAGTGTGATACGGGGTGTAGTTGAGGTGTAGAGTAGGTAGAGTGTGACAGGGAGAGTGTGACGGGCCGAAGTGGAGGTGTAGAGTAGGTAGAGTGTGACGAGTAGAGAGTGATAGGGAAAGTGTACGGGGTGAAGTGGAGGCGTAGAGTAGGTAGAGTGTGACGAGTATAGAGTGATAGGGAGTGTGTGACGGGGTGAAGTGTAGGCGTAAAGTAGGGAGAGTTTGACGGGGTGAAGTGGAGGCGTAGAGTAGGTAGAGTGTGACGAGTAGAGAGTGATAGGGAGAGTGTGACGGGGTGAAGTGGAGGCGTAGAGTGTGACGAGTAGAGAGTGATAGGGAGAGTGTGACGGGCTGAAGTGGAGAGGTAGAGTAGGTAGAGTGTGACGAGTAGAGAGTGATAGGGAAAGTGTGACGGGGTGAAGTGGAGGCGTAAAGTAGGTAGAGTGTGACGGGGTGAAGTGGAGGCGTAGAGTAGGTAGAGTGTGTCGAGTAGAGAGTGATAGGGAGAGTGTGACGGGGTGAAGTAGAGGCATAGAGTAGGTAGAGTGTGTCGAGTAGAGTGTGACGGGGTGAAGTGGAGGCGTAGAGTAGGTAGAGTGTGACGAGTAAAGAGTGATAGGGAGAGTGTGACGGGGTGAAGTAGAGGCGTAGAGTATGTAGAGTGTGACGGGGTGAAGTGAAGGCGTAGAGTAGGTAGAGTGTGACGGGGTGAAGTGGAGGCGTAGAGTAAGTAGAGTGTGACGGGGTGAAGTGGAGGCGTAGAGTAAGTAGAGTGTGACGGGGTGAAGTGGAGGCGTAGAGTAGGTAGAGTGTGACGAGTAGGAGGACGGGAATAGAGGCTGTTGATCTTGGAGGAGTATCACAGGGGAGCAGTTTCGTCCCTACCTCAACCCTGTCTAACTGCTCCCCTAGGACTGACGGAGGAGGGAACGCTTCCAGGATAGGCACTCATGAATTCTCTCTCTACACACACACATCTATAGTACACACACACACACACATACACACACATACACATCTATAGTACACACACATACACATCTATAGTACACACACATACACACACACACACACACATACACATCTATAGTACACACACACACACACACACACACACACACATACACATCTATAGTACACACACACACACACACATCTATAGTACACATACACAAACACACACACTCTCTCTCTCTCTCTCTCTCTCTCTCTCTCTCTCTCTCTCTCTCTCTCTCTCTCTCTCTCTCTCTCTCTCTCACGAATTCAGAACACACACACACACACACACACACACACACACAAAACAGGACCCCAGTGTGGAAAGTTATAATTTCTTTCCCCTCAGTCCCCTCGCTATTTTTAATGAGGTCTGCCAAGAGGGGCAAGTGTGCCAATTGTTTCATCTTCGCTTACACGTTATCGCTTTATTTCCTCTCTCTATCTCACTTGCGTTTTCGTCTGTCTCTGTTTTTCAGTTATGTTATTTCTTCCTTGTGTGTGTGTGTGTGTGTGTGTGTGTGTGTGTGTGTGTGTGTGTGTGCATAGTTATAATATTTTATGCTCATTCAATGTTAGACCTCTCGACAGGTCTCTTGTCCATGTAACACACACACACACACACACACACACACACACACTCTCTCTCTCTCTCGTTTGCTTAACACACACACACACACTCTCTCGTTTGCTTAACGACGCGGTCATCAACCATCGTACAAAAAACGGGACTGCCCAGGTACTATTATGTCAAGGCCAGCAAACGTTAAACGAACAAACAAAATAACAAGGGTAAATGTGCAGTCACCCAACCGAAATAGCTTAAAGATTTTTTATGTTAACGCTCGCAGCATCCATAACAAATTTACAGATCTAGAGGAAATAACTTTCACAGAAAATTATGATATAATCGGCATAATAGAATCGTGGCTAAATACTGAAAGCAGAGACTTCCTAGCAGAGTATAAAATTCCCGGCTACACAATATTTGAGAAAGACCGAACAAATAAAAGGGTGAGGCGGAGTTCTATTATATATTAAAGATGGCCTCAAACCGGTCCTATTATCAAAGCCCCATATGGCTAACGTAGATACACTATATATACTTATTAGAAATAATTGCTGGATGAAACTTTTGTTAGCTTTACTATACAGACCCCCAGCCTAACCAGTACAAACCGACCGTGATATCTATGAGCAGATTAACGAAACGAGTAACTCGCAAGAAGCTGTAATCCTTGGCGATTTTAATTTACCAGTAACAAAGTGGGGAGAACCATTATCAGCTCACTATGGACAAGACCTTTATACCAACTTACAAGAGAGCTCCCTTATCCAATTTGTTAATAGTCCAACTCGTGGAAATAATGTTCTTGACCTAGTATTTGCAACAAAAGAAGACTTGATAGAGAATATTAATGTAGGTGACGAGTTTACTAATAGCGACCACCGCATAATCACATTCAGAATAAATTTCAATAGAAGCTAAATAAATAGCAGCAACGAAAAAATCCCCGACTTTAGGAAAGCTAATTCTCACAAGCTCAGATCGATACTAAAGGATAGTGACTGGGTCTGGCTGCGCGACACTATTGACATTAATACACAATGGGACTTTTTCACTAATGCGATCACAAAAGCGGTGAAGGAAAGCATACCGTTAATAAACCGACGTTCAGTACAAAACTTAAAGCCCAAATAGTGGAGTAAAGAGATAGCTAACTGTTTACGCGCCAAAAAGAACGACCTATTAGATTTCTTAAATTAATGACATTTTCAATTGATACGGCAAAAGTAAAACAGTAGACATAATTTATCTAGATTTCCAAAAGGCCTTTGATAAAAAGTTTCCCATAAACGTTTAATAACTAAACTAAAATTACACAGAATCTAAGGCGATATAGTAAGATGGATAGAGAACTGGTTAAGCAACCGAAAACAACACGTAATAAATGGAAAATCATCTAGTTGGACTGGCGTTACAAGCTGGGTGCCACAGGGGTCATTTTTGGGACCAATTTTATTCCTAGTTTACATAAACGACATAGACGAAGGCCTCCCATGCATAATATCGAAGTTTGCTGATGACACTAAAATAAATTGTCAAATTGGGCGGAAACTTGGCAAATGTCCTTTAATGCAGATAAATGTAAAGTGCTCCACATCGGATATCGTAACATATCAGCAAACTACTCCTTGAATGGTAATCAACTCAAAAGCGTAGACCGAGAGACAGACTTAGGGGTAATAGTATAAAAAACCTAAAACCAAGTCAGCAGTGCATGGCAGTAATTAAGAAAGCAAATAAGACTATTGACTTTAATGGCAGAACATTCGAGTATAAGTTTAAAGACACAATCCTTACTCTGTATAATTCCTTGGTCCGTCCCCTTATGGAATACTGTGCTCAAGCCTGGTGCCCGTACTACCAGAAAGATATAGCAAAATTGGAACAAGTCCAACGGAGAGTTACTAAAATGATACCGAGTCAAATAAATAAAACGTACGAGGAGTGGCTAATACAACTAAATCTATTCCAATTAACACAAGGAGGAGACTTAATCCAGGTATTTAAAATTATCAAAGGCATAGATAATATTTCACTATCGACCAATCAAATTACACGAGAGGAAACGGATGCAAAATCATAGGTAAATCTTTTAACTCGCACAAATCCAAGAATTTCTTTTTTAACCGAGTCGTCAACTTATGGAATGGGCTTCCCTGTAACATAATAGACTGCAACACCATAAACAGCTTCAAACGTCGCTTAGATAAACACCTTGCGTCTAATCCCCGATTAACGACGTTTATTAATGAATAACTTTCCCCACTACAGGTGGCGAGTTCGCCCAATTTCACCTACTTTCTGCCTTTCATATAAAATTTCCTTGGGGCGTATTTCTGCCAACCCCACAAGGTGATGATTTCTGACATGATTTACTGTACTATACAGGCCTGAGGGAGTGGAGGGTGGGGAGAGAGCCTTCTACTTTGCTATCCTTATCTACGACTCTCACTGGGGAGTATTATATTCTCGACCAGGAATCCTCAAATCAGGTCATTTCGTGTGGACCGTAAGGTCTATTGTGTTCTCTCTCTCTCTCTCTCTCTCTCTCTCTCTCTCTCTCTCTCTCTCTCCTCTCTCTCTCACATATATTTTGCTTCATATCTATTGCTTTATAGTTTATTATTCTTTGCCAGAGGAAGAATGGGAGAAAATGAGTGATGATGATGGATAGTGAGGAAAGCTACCGGGAGCCAACCTTGGCATGGTACCGTAAACACACAAGACCCTAGATTTTGGATTAATATATAATATATTTAATAAAAAACAAAATGTGGGAGATAACTAAATGGTTTGAATACTCAGCAGAACTCAAGAAGAGCCAGACCACCAGTTACCAACCTGTAGAGAAGGTGGATAGAGGAATAATAATAATAATAATAATAATAATAATAAAGTGAAGTGAGAGGCTGAGATGATGTATGGTTTCCAAGGTGGGGAGGATATGTGAGAGGGATTGCTGGTGGTCCATTAGTGAGAGGAGGCAGGCAGGTGAGGGAGAGGCGGAGTAGAGGATGGAAGCGAGGGAGGGGGTGAAGGAGGCAGGGAGGCATGTGGTGAGGGAGTGAGTGAGTGTGGATGGCAGGTAGAAAGTAAGGGAGAGGCAGATTGGGGTAGGTAAGGGGAGAGTAAGGGAGGCAGGTAATGTGAGGGAGAGGCGGGGTGAAGGTAGGTAGGTAGGGAGTGAATGAGGGAGGCAGGCAGAGAGTGAAGGAGTTAAGGAGTGTGAGAGGCAATGAGGGAGAAGGTACTGAGTGGAAGGTAGGGAGTGAGGGATTAAAGGTAGTGAAAGAGAGGAGGAAGGGAGTAAAGAAGTGGATGAAGGGAATGAGGGAGGGAAGGAAGAGGACAGAGGAGTTTCATAAAATGTGGTTCGAATTTTGTCTGTCCCTTTATGGTAATGTCCAGCATCAAGGCACTAGCTAGGTCCGCTACTTAAAAGTTGGGGGAAATACTGGAAAGTGTGGAGGAATATGGCAATAAAAATTGAGTGGAATTATTGAAAGGAGTGGAGGCATACACTTGCCCGGAACAGACACATGCCACTAACTCAGTACTCTGTAAAACAATAAAAATATTAGAGAAAGGGGTGAAGTGGTAGAACAGTGGATAGAACGACGGACTGAGAAATGCAAGGACCCAGGATCGAGTCCGCGCCAAACGATCTGATGGTTCTCATTGTTTATCAAATATCCTGGCTACAGCGACATGTCAAGAAAATATCCTCGTTTTCGTTACCAACTCACAACATAGAAGATGCTTGAACATATTTCAAGATGCTGTGAGTGACGGTATAGTTGTTCTCTCCTGATAGTCATGTATATAATTACGGTGTCGTCATCCAATGAGTCAGAAAAGAAGCAAACAACACCATGAAGCTCCACTGTCTAATCCAGTGCGACAAAAACAGTACGTGAAGCACCCAACACCTTGTAGCTTCACTCAAGATTTTCGGGAGACTCGCAAGAGTCACAGGCGACTAACAGCCTAATTCCCGAGGTTGAGGTATAAAAAATATGGAATGGAATGTGTCCGAGTAGCATTATAAAAATTTACTTCTCTCATTTCTCAAGTGAAACGTGTACAGTCAGTGTCGGGAAGCCAAGAGGAAATTACCGACGACACTTTTGTGAAGTGGGAGATTCATACAGATGACAAAGAAAAACACACGATTAGAAAAACTCGTCTGGGGGATGGTGATGCAGAGGTCTTGATTAAAAGTGGTGAAGTAGTAAAAAAGCTTCACAATCTTATATGAAACTTTACAACTGTGAGGATACCCGAGGCGACTGCACAGCGTTTGCTTCCTTCAAACAGATCCTTTACCTGTAATCTGCTTCCTACTTTAGTTTGGAGAAAGCAGTAGTCCCGCCAAATCGACACACCAGATTGCCTCCTCGATATATTACACCTGAAATACGTAACATAAGTATGAACACCAACCGGTCAGAAATGTAGGTAATTAATATCAGAAGGGTTTTGACGATCCCCGACCAGTTCTCCCTTAATTACATCCCTCCAGGGCCCTTTCATTCCTTATAACACATCCACATCCCCTTTCCTTTACCTCCCCTTTCTATTTATTACCTTCCCTGTTCACCCTTAGTAGCATTTCCCTTCCCTTCTCTATATCCTCCCTTCCCATTGCCTTCCTTTCTCTATATCCTCTCTTCCTACAGCCTTCCCTTCCCTTCCCTTCCCTTCCCTTCCTATTATCCTTTCTATTCACCCTTAGTAACATTATACCTTCTCATTTAATTATCCTCCCTTCTCACAATTAATTCATTTTTTTTTCTTTCCCCTACCAACCTTTAGAAACACTGCACCTCGTCTCCTTCCTTTCTTCCCCTTCCCAATCCTTAGCACCATTAACTCCCCTTCCAACCCTCAGCACCGTTCTATACCTCCCTCCCCTCTCTGAACCTTTCCTCATCAAGATTCTATTAAAACCCCTTCCTTTCCTTCACCACTCAACTGTCTGCTTTTGTAAGACCTGAGAGAATGAGGCTGTGTGTTGATGCTCTTCACACACACACACACACACACACACCTTCTCTGTTATCAATTCAATTTCTCTTTGATCACTGGCAAACCTCGGGAAAATTTTAACACTGTCGAGAATGGAGAACGAAAAAAAATGTAAATCGCTATGTCGTCTAACCTTTGTGGAAGCCATATTTCCCCTCCTCTGACGTCATTTTTCCTGTTTTTCTTAGCGCTACTCCTACCCACTAACTCCATCTCCGCCCCCGTTCTCCCGTCTCCACCTTCTGCTTAGCCCTCTTTTTATACTCCTTATCCCCCTCCCACTTTCCGTCTCCTTCCTGGACCTTAGAGTTTTTTTCCCTCACCCTTTTCCTGATACATTTTATATATATATATTTCTTGCCTCATCCGTCCCCTTCCTCTGGCCATCTGCCCTACTAATCATTTTTTAAGCACCAACTGTCTCTACACGTCTTCAACACTTACATCCTCTATCACTTTCAGCCTCAACCCACCTCTATCTTTACTACTACCACTACCTTACCACTACCTCTCTGTCTACCTCTACTGCTACCTCTGTTAATACTACTACCACTACCTCTCTGCCTACCACTGCCACTACCACTATCACTTTATCTACCTCTACCACTATCTTTACTACTACCACTATCTTTTTGTCTACCACTGACACTACCACTATCACTTTATCTACCTCTACCACTATATTTACTACTACCACTATCTTTCTGTCTACCTCCACCACCACCACTAGCACTGTTTCTACTACAAGTCCCACAACCACTACTTCCACCATCACCACCACCACCACCACCACTATCTCCACCATCACCACCACCACCACCACTATCTCCTCCATCACCTCTACATATATAAGTTTCTACCAGTGCAGTACTTGTCCACTCGCTACCTCCTTCCTTTCTACCCATATACATACATCCACTACCTGTAGCTCTGTACCTTTAACTCCACAAACTCCTTGTCACTATACCTACTACTACTACTACTACTACTACTACTACTACTACTACTACTTGTGAGACTGTGAGATTCGAGACCTTTATTTAGACTTGAGATTCGAGACATTCAGACTTGAGACTTAGACCTTTAGACTTAAGACCTTTAGATCCCCTCACTATCCCTCCTATACCGTATTTCCTTTTATCTCCTCTCAGCCACCAACTCACCTCTCACGGGTGGCTATATTAAATTTTCCTTTGTGTCTTCTAAATCCTTTTTTTTTTTTAATACCTCAAAGTAACTCTTCATCTTCCCTCCAACTCTGATTCTCTTATTTCATCCTCACCACAACTTGTACACTTTATTTTGTTCATTCTACGTTTCTCCTCTCCTCTCCATCTCCTCCATCCTACCTACTCCACTCTATCTACTCCACCAGCCTAGTTCTTCCACCCTACCTACTTCACCCTTCCATCTCCTCCACCCTACCTCCTCCTCCCTCCCTACCTACTCCACCCTTCCTACTCCACCCTTCCTACTCCACCCTTCCTACTCCACCCTTCCTACTCTACCCTACCTAATCCACCCCTACCTACTCCACCCCTACCTACTCCACCTTACTTCCAGCCTTGTTTGTTCCGCGCTATGTGTTCCACAATACACCTACCATCTTACTCTCTCCAACCTTCCGCATCCACCCTACCTTCTCCACTTTGCCATCTTTTTCACTTCAAGTCTACCACTCTACCACCTTCCTTCCCTTCGTCGTCTTCAACCACTCTCCTCCTCCTCCTCTTTCTCCCTCTCGTCTTTTT